>VUQS01031699.1:0-29754 GCA_015108495.1 Heterochromis multidens | reverse complement strand
GTTGACACCCCCCCCCCCCCCCCCCCCCCCCCCCCGCGACCCTGAATTGGATAAGCGGAAGAGAATGGATGGATGGATGGATGATGTGCTTGCTCTATATTGGATCATTCAAGGCAATTAAGTTGTAATTCATATTATAAAATTTAGTTTCTATTGTTGATAATTTGTTACTGTCCATTTTTTTAAAAAAAATCATAAGATTAAAGGGTGAAAAAGAGTTGTGTTGCACAGATCAGTTTTTATATTTTACTTGAAGCCGTTTCCTTGGACACCTAGATACTGTAATTTTTTCAGGCCTCTCTAAAAGCATTCCTTGGTTAAGTTGATCTGAAATAGACTCAAATTCTTCTTTAATTTTGTTTATTGTGTGTTGTCTCTTTGGTTATAACAGTCAAACACAAAATAAAAGTCCATGCAGTCAATAAGCATAAATATATATTAAAGCATTCAAAAAGAACATCTAAACATTTACAGTATTTTCATAGATTGTTTGGACAATATTTATATTTAATTCTAAAAAAAAGCACAATTTCTGTTACACTTCTACTTAGAAGTCATGCAAATTACTAATAAACCTCTTGCAAAGTCTCACATATCCACCGTTTTAACTGATCACAAGTCAAAAAGTCGGGAACAGCGCAGCATCTCAGAGCCTGTCTTCTTGTAGATGACAAATCTGTTGCATTTATTCTGAAAGTCAGATCAATCATCTTCCGGGTTTGTCTCTTCTTTCTGGCTGTCTTGTCACTCACCTGCGGACTTTGGCTGACTCCGCCCTCCCGTCTTGTGACAGCGGCTTGATAAAGTGGGTGTGCTCGTTTGATCAAGGATTCTGCTAAAGAAACCGGATGCAGATCTCGGCCACCTCACCATATGTGAGCACATTTCAGCACAGAAACAGTTAATCAATTTTTTTTTGTTGTTTTTTCAAGCAACTTTTTCCACCACATTTATATTAATCTGACCCAGGACTCACAAAAGAGTAAACCAGAAAGACAAGGAAGCATATTAACACATCCCCAGTGGGTAAGAGGAATTTTAAGGCAGCAGGTTAATCATTTATGAATTTTTAGGTCATTTCATCTGTTAAACCTTTGCAAATTCACAGGCAGGAAAGGAGATAGCAAGCTGTAACTGCACAGCAATGTCAGTTAAAAGACAACATAAATCCAGAACATTTACTTTTCTAAATGAGACTAACCTCAGCTGTTTTACTTCCTCTAAATCAAGTCCAATTTAACTCTCAAGTCTACAACTCTACTCCCAAACATATGTGCAGACCCCTGAAATACAGTTTTGTACCTTATTACAAAGAGAACTAAGCATTACAGTGTAAAGAAAAATATTAACCATAACAAATAGTCTAGATTGTTCTGAAACCTCAGCAAAACACCAGGCTTGAGATACCTCATGAGGTAGTTAAACAATGTGCAGCATTTTAAGAACATCAAAACATCTTAATGCCAGCCTTTAACATGAGCGACAGCATCAAATACATATATACTTGAATTATCTCTTCCTTCCCCTTGCCTTGATGTACATAAATAGAATAACATTATATTAGCAGTTATAAAAATATAAAGAAATAACAGAATTCTCCTAAATTTCAGACTACATTAAAAATTTGAAGCCCATTTTTATGATTGAATTTATATAATCAGAAATATCATTTGCCAGTGTTAACATGAAATGTGACATTTCCTTACTTCGGTAGAGGAAAAATCCTACCCATGCATGCAAGAATGAGCCAGTGTGTAACAAGAGTTACCACAAGTTTGGCAAGAGACAACCTTTTTAAGAGACCTTTTTTGTACATTCACTGTTCAAACAGTGAAAACCTAAAATACTAAACGCTAATAGATAACATGTACACAACCTCTCCTTGGTATCTGGAGTCCAGTAAAAGCTGACTGTGGAGCTATTCTTATAGTACAAGTGTCAGATGTTACAGGTCTAGATGCGGGTAAGGAAGCCCAGATTGAGGCTAGCAGGGATCTGAATGGTGTCCAGAGCCACAGAGGAGGGTGTGAATGGGAGGGTGACAGAGAAGATTTTCTTGGCGTCCATCATTAAAGTGGAAGACTCACCTCTGTCTTTCAAAAGGTTCTAAAATGCAAAAAAAATCCCAAACAAAACCAGATAAAGAAAAGGTGCAAACATATTTGACATTAAACTGATAACAAAAGAGGACAAAGCTTTACTCACTTTAATAGTTGTGATGAATGTGGGTGACACTCTCTCTTCAAACTCAATCACTGGAGTGTACAAGGTCAATACTTTTACAATCTGTCAACAGAAAAACAAACAGCAATCAGAGCACGAGCAGAATAATACGTCTACCAATTAACAAAGCTGAGCCTTTACTGATGGTCAACCTGCGCTGTGGTGAGGGCAGTGCACATGTTGCAGATAGCTTGGGCATCTGCTTCCGTCTTTTTCTTGATCTGTAGAAGTTGTGCAGCCTGTATGAGAGGCTCCAGAGTCTCTTTTGCACCGCCGTCTGTCAGCTCTCTCTCAGCCAGCCATTCCTCCAGCTGCCATACATTGTACCTGAACCCAGAAAAACAATACAGATTAAACTATGTACTGTCCAGGTAAGTCCTGCTGTCATTATTCTGTGCAACAATATTGAAAACAACTATAAGAAATGGATATGTATGATATTTATTGAAAATTGTGCTACATTTATGATTTTGGCAGTGCTATTTGTGAACTTCAAATGACATTTCACTTTTACCCCTTAACGTGAAGTTGTCTTCTGTTTAAAAGTCAGTGTTTTCTCTCTAATCTAGCCTGGTAAAAGCTCAAATCAAAAAGTTGCCTCAAAAGGTATTAACCTAGATTTTGCTCTTTTAAATAAAGCTGGGTCCCTGATTTCTAGATTTGCTTTGGTCCCCTTCACCTCCAGTGCTGACCTGGTGCCCTTCTATCTTTTTCTCCTCCTTTGGCTCTATATTTCCTCGTCTCTGTCTCCCTCTCACTCACTGTGTTTTGTTGTCTGTACACCCTCCCTAGAGGTGTGGCTTTGAGGGTCTCCTCTGGCTCGCTGGTTGGCACACTTGCACACAATCACTAAACACTGCCTTTCTCCATTTAAACCTCAGATCATCCATATATTCTTCACAAGATCGTTCTGCCAACTATATTTCCTTCAGTGTGCCACCAGTGACCTTGCCACTAGTTTGGATTAACCTGCCTGCCATCTCTCCTGCGTTACTGCTACACATTTTAACTTGTTAATAAACCTGTGTAAGTCTGTGTAATTTTGTATAAAAGGGGAAACTTCAGATTAGAATCAATGTTTAAACATATAAGACTAATGTAACGGATTTTAGTAAGGTGGGACTGAGGTCTTGAGTTTGAAATTCATACCTGTAATCAAAGCACTTCAATCATCTGTTTCATGTCTTGAGTTAAGAATGCTGACTGATGATAAAGCAGAAATCTTGCCTGATGTAAGTAAAGACTAACAAATTTTAATCCATACTCTCTTTACCATCTGTTTTAAAGTATAATATCATGGCCACTGTGTGTTTGAATGTACCTGATCTGCAGGCCTTTACCCCAGGAGCACATGTCCTTCCGCAGCAGCAGGTGGTTGAGTGTGACCGCACAGATGATGTAAAACTGCTGCTTGACCACCTGTTTAATGAGGTCTGAGTCCATCCCATGCTGACTCATGGTGGTGTGGAAGAGGCCAAGACGCTGCAGGAGGACCTCCATTGTAACAGCCCCCTCCTTTGAGAAACTGGTGCTCCTCTTCCTCAGACCTGTTGGTTTGGACCCTAAAACACCCTGTATTGTCTCGTACTCCAGCATGCTTGCCACTACACGAGGCAAAAATTGAAGATGTCAGACTTTGTAAAAATATTATGTTAGTTGTTAAGTATCATTAGATTAGGTCTCCTCACCTATGAGAGGCTGCAGGATGTCCTCCATGCATTTGATGAGCTGACGGTAAATTTGGATGGCCAGATCACCGAAAACTTGGTGGTACTCTGACAGTTCAAAATTGGTCAAGCAGTGCTCATTCTGCTTAGCAGTGTTGTGCACCATAAAGACCTGTAGTACACAGGAGTCATACAGAAATCCAGGATTAATTAAGTTCTATGTACAGCTGTAAACATAACACTGGTATCAAAACTTTCTCAAGCTTACCTCATCTCCACTGTACTGCTTCAGACAGTGCATTAACCGGCAGGTGCTGGCCAGCCAGAAAGAAACCACTTCAAAATCAACTCCTCTCCTCTACAGAAAGATTATAACAATTAAATCAAAATAAAAACATCACTTTCTTTAATGATGCGGATCAAAGTTATACACTGCACCTTGATGACCCCTTTGATGCTGCTGATAGTTGAATTGAGCAGAGTGCTGACTCTCTGATCGTCATTCACGCTGTCTGCATATCGTACGCACATGAAAATGATGTAGGCAGGAAGGCCTGGAGTAAAGCTGACTGCAACGCCACGAGGCTTCAGATCTGTGAAGATTACACCATTTCATTGGAAAAAAAAAAAAAACTCAACTACTCTATCCATGACATATGATTTTATTATTTTCACTTTGGCCCACCTACGACCAGATTCTTTAGCAAGCGGCTCTCATCACCCTGCTTGTACTCCAACATGCCCTGGTACTCCTTCTCCTTGCGGGTGATATTCACTGCTCTGACAGGAGCGTTCACCACTGAGTCCCTGTTCTTTTGCTGAGTGCTCGCTAAACACAGCAATGACATAATATGAGCCATGACAGGATTAATGCTAATATGGTCTTAAAAATAAATGTAAATATATGTAAAAACTCAATTTTTTCTGGTTACCTTCAAAATCTTCCACCTTTTTCATGTAAAGTTTAAGTTGTTTTTTCAGCTTTCTTATGGTTTTGTCTTGTTTTTCTTGCTGCTCCAGAAGTTCCTAAAATTATGTCATCAAAACTGATTATTGTAAGGCTTATACATGGCAGAGAGGTGTTAGTTATTCAAACTATGGAATTCAAAACATCTTTAATAGCTAGATACAGATCCAGCAGTGCACAGATAAACCTGATTATGTTGCGAGCTCTCCACTGTGAGAATAATGTTAGTGTTGCTAGCATTTTATTAAAATGCAGAGTAATAGATCTTGAGGACAGACCCACCAGGTTCTCTCTGGTCAGCCGTGTAATCTCAAGCTTCAAACTTGCTTCAATTCGGGCATCTTCAGGCAAGAGGAGGCTCTGAGCCAACAACTTCTGCTGCTGCTCCTTTTCATCCTTCAGCTTGTTCATATCCTCCACCAGCTTCACATACCTCTCATTGTGAATACGTTCCTGCTCGTGCATCTGGTACTCCAGAAGCCTGGAGGATGTAGGGATAGTTTTCAATGCCCTTGAGCATGAACATGCTTGAATAAGTGCTGAATATTATTACTTCATTACCTATTGGTCTCTTTCAAGCCTTCATAAGCCAGCCACAGCTCTCCATCTTCATTCAGTGTGTGAATGTCAGTGGATCTGAGTAATTGGAGCATCACAACATGAAAGTTAATTTTAAGACATTTTAAAACACTGTAATTGCAAATAGGATGACATTTGATAATTCAAAGTATGAAAGTATGATGGTACTTTCAAGAAGTATACAACAATAATTTATAATTGTGTAATTACCTAAATTAATCAGATTGTGAGGCACACAAGTAGTATAGTATAGAGAGATGGATAAACCAATAAAAACTAATTAAAATAAATAATCTTTACTTGACACACTCAAAGTTTCAGTAGTGACAGTGCTTCAACAAAAAATACTGACCAGCCTTCTGTGTGCACAATCCAAAAATCACATATTATTATTCACATTACTGCCTCCAGCAGGCAGGAGACAACTATTAATCATTTTTAATACCTTTAATTGCCTTTTTGAAAATAGTGAATTCACTGTAAATTCAAAACTTTTCAAGAACATTAACAATTTAAGCAGGAGCCTAGTGGTCTTACTTGTCAACATCTTGATATGAGGGAATCTCACTGAGATCTAATTTCACGCCTTCTCCCAGTGCAGAGTCCTGCAGGTCAGATCATACAGGATATGTCATTTTTATTAAAATATTATATCCATCTAATTACTGTCAGTTGTACATTTTATTCAAAATACTATATATTTTGAATAAATGTATTTAAATTTCTGTTAATGAGAATATTAAAAATGACCTTGTGTTTAAGAGCCTCTTGGCGGACCAAATGCGATCGGAGGAGCAGTACTTCCTCTTTTCTCATCTCCAGCTCGTCGTTGGAAGTATTGAGTTGCTCCAGCAGGACGTTGTAGGGCCGAGAACCAGGGGCAGGGGGCGCTAAATCACTGTTCTCATTAGTCAGAGACCTTCGCAGCTCATTAAGATCCTGCTTCAATTTCTTGTTCTCAGACTCCAGTTCTTGTCGCTGCATTAAGACATTTAGGAAAATAAATGAAAAAAAAATAAAATAAATCAACAAATATTTTTCATCTTTCATTATTTCAGTACAAAGAAAGCTTATTATAGACTGTGGTAAGATGTAAAAACTTGACTTTTTTGTGGACATTTTATTTCTTGTATGTTGGAGTAGATCTTGAACCACAGTACATCAAGTCGCACCTTCAGTGTTTCTAGGTCCAGTTCTGCTCTGCCAACTGTTCTCTGTTCCTCCACCGCCTTTTTTAGAAAAATATAGACATAAAGCAAACAAGCATGCAACTACAATCACCAAAAAAAGTAAAAGAAAAAAAACTTTATGTATATTTTTGTAATTTTACATTTTTGCAGTAACAAAAAAAAGCATTTTATACTTTTGCCTTTTCTTGCTGGTCTTCCTCTCTTTTATCCAGCTGCTGCCATAGTGATTGTTTTTCCTGCTCCAGTTCTTTCACTCTCCTCTGGAGCTTCAGGAGGACTGGTAGGTCCACTGCACTCTGGGTCTCATCCTAGCAAAACACAGCAAGCACTGGTTGATCTCTTTAGAATCTAACTACAATGCTGCACTAATAGGATTATAACACAGACAAAGCTAGAAAGAAATCTTCCCACAGATGATCCGAGGAAGGCGTATTCAGTGCCCAGAGGAAACCCACATAGGAAAAGGGAGAACACACAAACTCCACCCAGAACCTTCTTCTTGTGAAGTGACAGTGCTAACCACTGCCTCATGAAAATGTGTTACCTTTAAAATTCCTTATAGCACATCACAGTTACTCTTCTCTGTCAATACAAAATGCTTCACAGCCACCTTAAAGCTGACAGATGGTGAGTATTTCATACACTACCTCTGTTTGTAGAGAGCTATCTTCACCCTCAGTAGAGCCTAAGCTCTGACTAAACGCTGATGAGTTACTGCTGTAGTTGGAGTCTGTCCTCTTCAGACTAGATTTACGTGAAGTCTAGTTGAAAATGAAAAAGAAAACATGTTACAGAGGGAATAAGTGGTCAAGTATAAACATGTTCTGTAATAAAAAGCAATCCTATGTTTGCAACACTTAGCCTTTTGTTTGGTAACAATAGCTGGTTTCAGTATCCTCTGTAGGTCAAAGTGACCATTATGCTGCCATCTGAATACTAAGTATAGTTCCTCACAATGCTGAGATCCATCTGTTCCTTCAGGTCTCTATGCCGCTCCTCCAGATGCAGGTGCTCACTCAGCAGATTTTGATATCGAGAACGTTCCTCAGTTAAGTCCTTCTCCAGCTGCTTGGTGTTCTCAACGTTGTTTTTAATCTCTGAGTCAAGACAATTTTCTTTAAGGTTTGTTTTTCTAAAATTATTGAATTATCGATGAATAGTGAAGGTTTGATGGTAACTGTTCAGTACCTGTTAACTGTTGCGTTTGTTCAGTGATTTGCTTGTTCAGTTCATCTATGTCATTTATGAACAAGTTGTTCTTCATGTTAAGGTCGTCTACCACCTGATTGTGAGAAGGGACATAATCGTGAGAGATTATTTCTGTTCATCTTTGGGCTTTAGAAATAACAATAAAGAAAGGATAAAATGCTCAAATTTACAAGTGACAAATGTACAAGGACCTCTTTAGTCAAATGCCACCAAAAACATTATATTACTATCCGCCATATACCACCCTTTCTTCAACATTCAGGGTAATCTCAGTACAACCTACTATCCATCCATCCATCCATCCATCTCCTTCCTACTATACAATAGAAATAACAAATAAATATAACAATACATATAAAAAAACAATACATACAACAAAATCAAATCCACAAAAAACTCAAGCATTAAAAGCATTAAAAGACAAAATAAAACACTGATTAGACAAAGAGGAAATTAACAAGGCCTACCTTTGGAATAGTCTGAGGGGTTATGAAATACAATATTATCTAAATTGCATGTCACTGAAGATACTTTCTTAATCATTAATCACCTTTTCAGATAATTAGCAGGTATGCAGAAAGTCAGGTCAAGTTTTGAGGCAAACTTAGGAGACTGTGATAAAGGCCTACCTGCTGTGTCTGCTCCTTGTAGACCTTTGTCTGCTCTTCCAGGTCTTCTTTATCTCTGCGGGTGTGTTCCAACTCATGCTGGAGGAAGGAGAGCTGCTCCAGCAGCGAGGGAAGCGTCTCTGCTTTGGCTCTGGCCTCTTGCTCTGATATACGCAGGTTTTCTATCTCACTGTTCTGTCTCTCGATCTCCATTGTCTGAGTCTTCTCCACAACACTCAGCTTCTCACTGAGTTCTCTGTTTTCCTTATGCTGCCGGGGGGGGGATACAAACACATGCTATTCATGTGATATGACAACTCCCAATGACCCAATGTTTCTTCAACTGTTTCTTTTTTCTTGTGGTAGAATCCAGAGTAAACAAATACTTTCATCATACAAATCCATACACACACAATACCCACCTGCTCGTCTATCTTGTACTGCAACTGCATAATCTTGTTCTCCATGCCAATATTGAGCTTCTTGAAGTGCTCCACAGAGCGCGCTTCCACTTTCAGCTTCTTTAATTCCTTCTTGGCCCTCATGCGACGCACACAACTCTGCAGCAGGATAATGGCTGCCAGGATGCGTTTGTAATGCTGTCTGGCTAGCCAGCCTTTCACCCACTTCTGAATGAGCAGTGCCTTTTGCTCATACACCAACTGTGAAAACAGAGAAGTTCATTATGTCATATTTAAAAGTGAAAGAATAACAAAAGATGATCATTAAAAAAGTTGATAATATCCTTATTTATACATACAAAGTGCTTATCGTTGTCTAAAAAATGTATTCTATTAACAGTGTATCTCTGTCTTATATGCATGATGCCAGACCATATCAGTTTCAAACACGGAAGTAAGTCATTAATTACACATTTTAACTACAGAATCATATAGAAATAGAGTGACCAGACATCCCTCTTTATGTGGGTCTGCACAGTATTTTTTATCTCACATAATGAGACAAGTGTCCACAATTTTGACTGGCTCTGGTTTTCAAAGGTCGATAAAAACTTAAGGCTCAAAAAATGTACCAGCTGATGGATATGATGATGATTACTAGTTAAAACAGCAATTAAAATAATAACAGTTTTAAAGGTTACCTAGGAAAAAAAAATAATACATAAGAATAAGAAAACTATTGCATAAGGACAAAATTTTAGCTCCTCTTTATGCTCAGTTCATTTACGTAGCAAAGGAGTTAGGAAGGCTGCATTCAAATAAACATGTTCTTCATATGCTAAATGCCTCTCGTTATTAACACGTCCTACATTACTAGGCAAACATACTCTTAGTCTCACATTTAGTTTGTTGGAATATGGTCCCTTCTATCGATAGGATACAGTAAACTTCTAAAGGTCAACATGATGTTACCTTATAGTACTGCTTTCTAGCCGTGTAGGCCCTCCAGAAGCACTGAACAGTGATAGCTGCAGAACGCAGCTGCTGGTAGCGTCTCCTTCTCGTCCACATTCGCACATTGCTCTGAATGATAACAGCTGCTCTGGTTTGCCGCAGTAACTTGACATAACTGAAGGAAATAAACATTTTAAAAAACATGTCTAAAATATCCCTAAGGCTTCTAAACTGAAATTAAATATATGCTTTTGTTTGACATCCCCACTCACCAGCGTGCCTGGTGACCGCGCACATGTTTCTGAATAGTGATGGCAGACTCCCTCATCCTCAGATACTTTTTGCGGGCCAGCCAGCAGCGAATAGTCTTCTGGATGCAGACACAAGCCATACGCAGTTTGTCTGAACGCAGCTTCTCCAAGAAAGCCACCTGGCCAGCTCTGAAGAAGATCTTGTTTTTTCCAAACTGGTACTTTTTCTGGTCCTAAAACAAAATACAAAACACAGTGGCATATGTATTATGTCACAATTAAGTGAGTCTGTGAAAGCTGGTTTTATAAAACTCAGCCATTTTCTGTAGCCACCTTTATAAGTTTTTCCAGGAGATTTTTGCAGGCCTGTTGTCTATCAGGAAGCAAGTCCTTTTGCTTCATGAGAACCCGATAACGACTAAAGAATTCCTGATAGGTCCATCTGCAATAATCAGATCATAAGACAAATTTGTATAAGATGAGTTATATCTATAATTTATCTATTATAAACATTTATTTGTTTTTAGAACTTCTCATGGCCCTTTGCTCTGTACCAGATGCTGTTGCTGATATGCTACCTTGATGGGAAGCCTGCTGCTGAAATCCGGATAGTTTCGAGGATGCCACATGCTCGAAGCTGCTGCACAGCCCTCACAGGGTCCAAGCTTTATTTAAAATAACATAAAATAAGTGTACAACTTTCTTTCTGTTCTTGTTGAAGATTTTCATATAAAAAAGAAAAGTGAAAAAAAAATCTGCCTCACGTGAACGGAGCTTTATGGTCATTTGGTTTGATGCAGCGTACATAGTGAGGAGTTGTAGCATTCAGTGTTTCCATCAGCAAAAGCAGGGACTGTCGAAACTGAATAAAAAGACAAGAATGAATCCCTCCTAAGTGAATACAAAAATACATGAATTGAATTAATATGCTCAAACAGTCACTATAATACAAATATCCACATTTGTTTTAATTCTCCCCAGTCATGTATTTTCTCTTAAAGGCTCCTAAACCAGGCACAGACAGTACAACGTCCACAATTATGCACGTTCTCCAGACTTCATAAAAAGCCATGAACCACCAAATTCACAATGCTTCTTTCCAATTTAAGGGTTAAGGGCAAGATTACTTTATTGTCTCCCATAGGAGAAAATGATCTTGGATCAAGAAACAAATTAAATATGAACACTTTAGTGAACACAGAGTAAAGATCTGCAGTTACAGCAGAGCCTATCTCCTTCTCTGTCTGTTCTGCATAAGCTGGTTATTATAAATTTAACTAATAATGGGACAAATTCGTCTTTATAACGGTTATGCTTTCACAACGAGACCCTGTAGTATTTTCCAGAAGGCTAGCTAAAATTCTGTTGGCCCATTGAAAAGTGTTGAAAAATGTCGCGGGGCGGGGGGGGGTAATGAGTCTAGTTGCTCCCATAATGGTCAGGGTTTCCTTTTGTTTTAACCAGATTAAAAATTTGAGCTTTGAGACTTCATTGTTAAGTTTCCCAGACAGCTTGAAACAGCATGAGGTGGACTCCATAGCAGCATTATAAAAACAATGGCATAATATACTTGCAGACACCAAAAATTCTAAATCTTCTGAGAAAAGGGAGACACTGATGGACTCTTGCTCAAACACTTTAAACATGTGTAAGCTCACTATTGATTTGGACCCCTAAGTATTTGTACAAAGTAACCTGTCTAATGTTATGCCCACCTATGGCAACAGAGCTCAGCTTTGTGGGTGGAAATGTCAAAATTACTTGGGAGTGGGTGCCACTACAACTCAGCTGGTTGTGCACGCAACTGAAAAGGCTGAAAAGGCTACAGTGGTCTGGGATCCACCCAAGACCAATTGCTGTGTGCCTCCCTCACTTTCTCCCTACTTTGCTGTCTGGCCTCTACTGTCCTATCAAAATAAACAGCCGCCCACCCCAGTAATTTTCTCACCTGTAGTCCAACAGTTTTCTTAGTTTCCTTCTTAGTTGATCCAGCCCTTCCAATGATGCTTGTAAGTTTGTTAGAAGAACTTTCTGCCTTCTCATCATCCTCAAAGAGCTTCAGCAGCAGATCAAACTGAAATGATAATTTTTAAAAGTAGTCACTGAACAACAGATGGCAGCATTTTCAATCTAATATGAACAAGTGAGTGTACTTCCTTCAATAGTTGTGCTTGAACAATTCAAGGGTGTGTGCCCACAAACTTACGACATTTGCTCTTGGCAAAGTGATGCTATAATTAAACTCTACTGAATACATTTTTTACACTTGCCTCTACAAAACCTGAATATGAGCACAAGTGAGAATATGATAAACAACAGAAACTACACAAGTTTACCTTGCTCTTTTTCAGCACATTTATCTGTTCCTCATTGACTGTGTCCTTATTTTTCTCCAGGAAGCCCATACACTGATACTCCACCTAGGCACAAAGGACCAGGTCAGACTGTGTTCTCTGACTAAAAGAGCAAAGGTCATATTCACCTAGAGGCTGGAGTAGACTAATTAATATGGTTCCAATAAACAGAATCATCAAACATTTGTGGTAAAGACATGGATTCTGACTTTGTGGACAGGTAAAGACAACTTCACAGTTTTTACTCTTGCCTAGTAAATATGAGTCATCCATTCGTCTATTTCCACACTGCTTGTTCTGTTCAAGGTATGGAAAGCTGGAGCTGATCCCAGCACACATTGGGCAAAAGTGTGGGTTATACCATTGAGTAGTCACTAGTCTATCAAGTCACATATCCATACATTTGCACCCAGAAGCAATTCATAGTTCACTTGAGACCCCTGGAGAAAGCCCATGCAGATAATGACTCAACAGAAAAAGATCCCAAACCTTTCATGCTGAAGCAATGGCACACTAGTGTAAGCCATACAATTGTTTTTCACCTTGTCAGCAAAGTGGTGGATGATGAAAGCTCTATTTGATAACCTTGGTTTTTCAAAGTGAGCATTCTGCTTCAGGAGGGTGTTGTACAGTTTCTGTGCCCATGTGTCGTCAGAGCCTTTGGGCATCTATGGAAAGAGGAAGCACTGACACATCAGTTAGTCATGGCATTACTCATAACCTCCAAGCACAGTGTGGTGGAGAGTCTTAAAAGCAGCTGAACAGACTTCTGGTGGGAAAAAAAAAACAGAAAAGGCATTTTTACCTTACACTCCTCATCCAGAAGGTCCAGGATGCCCAGCTTTGCCTCAATGAGATTAATGCAAGGCTGGTTGTCATAGAAGTCAATCAGTGTCCAAGGGATTTCCTCTTTCATGTACTCCTCTTGCTCCAGTTTGAAGACATGCTGGAAAGAGTGGGAGCTAAAAATGATTTACAAGTACTGTATGTTTTGACCAAAAAAAATAACATTATAAGATTATGAGTTTATTTTTCTTTGATTTGTTCCTGTCATTATTGTTTAAAATAAATAAATATATTTGTAAAAACAATATATTGAGGAGAAAAAGACACACACCAGGTTGAACTGTTGCTGAAGCTTTTCATTTGCATAATTGATGCAGAACTGTTCGAAGCTGTTGACATCAAAAGTTTCAAACCTGAAGAAAAATACAAGGTTAAATTAAAATACCATTTCCGGTGTCCTGCAGAAATGAACAGAAAACTTAAGTGTTCAAAAACACACCCGTAGATGTCGAGCACACCAATGAATGAGTGTTGCTTCACTGCGGATTTTAAGGCATTGTTGATACTGCCCACGATCCAGCTGAAGAGTCTGGCATAAATGTGTTTGGCCAGGGCATCTCGGCCATAGATCGCATTCATTTTGGAAACAGATTTAACATAGGTTTCCATGGTCGTCTTGAGTGTCCTGTGACATAACCAATGGGCCATTTCTTCGGAAGGCACTCCCATCAGGTCACAGAAAATCATCAGGTGGACATCATCCTGCTGGAAATGTATGAACAACATTGATCTGATAAAGACCTACACATCCTCAAAGCAAATAAAACTGTTATGTTGTGTCCTGGGGCAATTAATGTTTACCTTTATGCTGCATCTGTCTGCCGACTGATCTTTCACCTCCACATTGCTAAGATGGAGAATGGCTGACAGAATTTGGTAAATTTCCATTTGATCACCTTCTTCAATTCCTACAATTGAAAAAATGAATGAGGATCAATCATGTCAGACAGTCCAAAAACAAAACTGTACAGATGGGTTAAACTTAAGGTAAAGGTAAAACCCCTGGCCTCTACAATGAGGGGATCCAGTGGTTCTGTAAGCATCTGTGAAAGGGGGGGGGGTCTACTTGTCCCCTTTAGTTAATGGGTGGCATATAGCCCAATTTAAACTCAAGTGGGCTAAACCAAAAAAATGTAACTATTTAATTTAAAGTAGTACAAGTACTGTATGTTCTAAAAATGTTCACATGTATGGAACCATGCAAGTACAATTCAATAATATGGCCTATTTCACATGCATTACAATTCACATTGGACCTGCAAAAAGCACAGACAGTTGGGTTTGTGGAACTGAACAGCTATACTATTTTACTGTGTATGATTCAAACAACTTGTATTGAAAAACTGAAGATATTAAGCCATCCAGAGGCTAAATTGGATCCATTGGCAGGTTAGTTCTGGCCTCTGGGCCACATGTTTGATACCACTTCCTTAAAAGGGAAGGTAACTGCAACTCAATACAAAGTTATTTTAAATTATCTCACCCCCCCCCCGGTAACCCTGAACTGGATAAGCGGAAGAAAATGGATGGTTGGATGGACAATGTAACATTTCTTTCCTGATGGGAGTGGTCCTTCCGGAAAGAAAATGTCCAGACTCATAGGATACCAAGGGTTGCTTAATTGTTTGATGAATATAAAAATGATACAGATCTCATATCAACCTACAAATTATATGAGATTTTAGACTGACATGTCAGACAACGCTCTACAACACAATCATCAAAAAACCTGCTCAGCGTGTACATGTAAACCTTGTTGAAACACAGCTAACACTCACCTAACAGTGAGAAAGATCTCCTTGTATTGCACATCTCTCTGGCATCATCCACTCCTTTTATGACTGGGCTCTGACCCTGGTTAGTGCAGTGGAAGTCATCTGCGCAACCTTACCTCATTAATTAAAGAAAATACTGTATTAATACAGACAACTGCAACTGCAATAATGTTTTCATGCTAAAAGGAAAACTAATATTTTAGAGAATCACATACCTAACTTAAAGGCTTTGAACTCAGGTAAATGTGAAGAGGCACACAGCTGGTAGAATATATGGTAGTTCCTTTCTCCATGGGCCTAAATTAGTGGAAATAGATGTAACATGGTAACCAGGAAAACCTACCACAAAGAAAAATCAGTAAAGATGTATGCACTGAAGTCACATGTATAAAGTAAGGAGTAAATAGAAACTAAATGTTGTCTTAAAAATAGCTGGTTCTCCTAAAAGCACAAAAATCTTTCCCAGGCAGATCAAACAGTGGGTTGTTTATGTTTGTTACTACACTGCTAAGATAAACATTAAACATCATTCCACTGTGAGGAGAAACAGAAGAGAGACAGAAAGACAGAAGAGGGCATCTAAAGACATGCAAGTAAAATCCATATAAATGAAATTTACCTGAAATACAACTCGAGACTTTTCCAGTAAATAGGTTCTCATGTTAGCCCCAATTATACAATGCTTGTTGTCAAATCCAATCTCTATGTATTTCCCAAAGCGGCTGCTGTTGTCATTCCTTGTTGTCCTGGCATTCCCAAGAGCCTAAATAAAATATAAAATATAAAATATACAATAATAATAATAATGTTTATTTATATAGCACCTCTAGAAGTGCTTTGACAGAGTGTAAATTTAAGACGAAATATAAACATTCAGGCCAGAGTGTGATTTGTGAGAAAAATCAGGGGGGGGGGGGGATTTATTATTTATTGCTGTTTATGATTACAGATCTTTTCAGACAAGAGTGTCTCTGCTCCTCTGTACTGGCTTGTTATAGCAGCTGCACCATCAGTGTAAACCCAACAAGAAGCGAGCATAACATATCTTCAGAGATATCCTTCATATCAAGGCTGTCTAGCTCGATCTCACAGGCAGCAGCCCCAGAGAATGACTGCAGTTCAACAAGTTAGGATAAGAAGATGAAGATTTGACCCTAAGGAGGGAATTCTGATGCAAATGATCAGGCATGTGTTTGGCACTCAGTAGTAATATTTGTAGGATTTTCTGTGAGGGTCCAGGATGATCTGCTGCTCTGAATCCTGTTCATTTTTCTTTTATTTAGCTAGCTGCAGTTGTCCTGCTCAAACAGCCTGCTGGTGCTTAGTGGCATACTCAAAAGCCATGCATGCATCAAGGTAGATCAAGACTAGGATCAACCCACCCCACGCAGTGTTATTTCTACTGTGACAAGAGTGCTCATGTCAACAGTAAAAGGGTATTTCTAAATTAATACTATAGTATTGCACTATAGACTGTTTCAAGTTGCAGCAAAAATGAGCGCAAAACCGAAAACAACGTTATGTGTCTAAACATAGATGTATAACATAAATAAGTATGATATCAATATACATACATACAGGTGTTCAGTAACTTTAAATATTTTCTATTTCTATCTTCAGTCTTAAATGTTACCTCCATGATAGGACTGGATGCAAGAACTCGCTCCTCCACATTGGCCTCACCAGAGGAGCTGACGGTAGCAAAGTAACGCATTGCGTACTTAGCAGAGACGGTTTTGCCAGCCCCAGACTCTCCACTCACTATAATGGATTGATCTTTTTCATCCCTGTATGAAAGTTTGATAACATACAGACAGAACATTAGTAAAAGGAAATTGAAATTTAACTTTCTTTAAAGTTTAACATGAAATGTACTTTGAAGTATTAGTACCTGGCCATCTGTTTGTATGCCTCCTCTGCTACTGCAAAGATGTGGGGGTCCATATCCCCCATGTTCTGCCCGCTGTAGGCATTAATGATGCCAGCGTCATAGATGGGCAGGCTCTCATACGGATTGATGGCAACCAGGACGATTCCTAAATTCCACAACGAGAAGAAGTTCAGACTCTATCAAAATATCATGAATTGTCTAAAACTTCTTCTTCCCATGTATTTACACTCTAAGGCCCAATTTAGACTTCTGCAGGGAATCTTTGTAGAGCCTATGACATAACCTACGTAAGTGCCCGATGTTGTTGTGTGTGGTGCACCTTGTGGTCGTGTCCCGGTGTTTTATATGTGGTGCCAGCCAGTAGAAACAAATAAAATGCTAGGATTTTTTTCTAACCTGGGTCCCCACTCTTTATTGTGGTCTTTTTTTTCAGGGGCAAACATACTTGTCCCTCAAGCTTTTCCACTTCTTTGTAACTATTGGAATTCACTCATGTCAATTCCTACAGTTTCAGCAATCTCCCTCCAGGAATTTGCTGACATTTGTAAATCCTTATATTGATGCTATGATTATTTTTTCTTATATTTAGACAATGATTCTTATTCTCTCACTGATTAATTCAACTGTAGCTGGAAATGCATAGGAGGAACTGACTGGTACTGAACAGGCCAATCACAATAGCTGGGGGCTCCATCCACACAACATGTAGTGACATTTCTAGGGAGGTGCACGTGAGGTTACACCGTAGGGTTTCAGAGGGGTTTGCGGTTACGACATAGTGTAGATTTCCCGCTGAAGTATAAATCCCTAGTAAGACAGAGAAAAGCAAAGCCAATTGTTAAACCTGCATTCTTTCTAACAGCCACCAGGTGGCAACCACTGTGGTTGCAAAAAGACTTCTGTTTGTAAGATATGGACATGCAGTTTCACAGTTAGATCCACATCTTACTCATCATATCCACAGGGACATACACACATGAAGTAACTAGCAGTGTCATGGTAACCAGAGATCCTAGAAAGTGACGACATTGAGCAACTTTGAGTGACGGTGGCCGAAATAACTGCTGCTGACAGGAAGTGGGAGGATCTTCAGTAAAACTTCTCATCTTCAAGGTGAGCAATTGAAGCATCTACTACTGTATGTCAAGGGGCACTTTTGACTGACATACAGTTAGGTCCATAGTTTGCTGGACAAAGACAATTTTTGTAGTGTTGCCTTTGTACACCTTCACAGTGGATTTAAATCAATTAAGATGTGATTGAAGCACAGGCTTTCATTTTTAATTGAAGGGGTTTAACAATTAATTTCATTAACTGTTTAGGAATTATAGCCATTTTTATACATAGTTCCCCATTTTCAGGGGCTCAAAAATAATTGGACAATTGACTGACAAGCAGTTTCATGGCCAGGTGAGCCCTGTCCCCTTGTTATTTTATGGCAAAATGAAGCAGACATAATATCTGAAGTTGATTCAGTGTTGAATTTGCATTTTATAGCTTTTCACAGTAATTTTAAATATGAGGCCGAAAGAGATGTCTGTACGAGTGAGGGAAGCCATAATTAGGCTGAAAATAATAGATCAACCTATCAGAGAGACAGCAAAACTTTTAGGAGAGGCCAAATCAACAATCTGATACATCATTAAAAACAATGAATGCACTGGCCAGCCCAGCAGCACCAAAACACCTGAAAGAGCAAGGAAAACAACTAAAGTGCATGATGACAGAATTATTTCCATGGTTAAGGAAAAACAACTTCTAACATCTAACCAAGTCAAGAAAAAAAAATCTTTGTACAGATGAAACCAAGATTAACTAATACCAGAACGATGTGAAAAGAAAAGTATGGAGAAAGAAACGGCTCATGATCTGAAGCATACCACATCGTATATCATACATGGTAGAGGCAATGTTATGGCATGGACATGTATGGTAGCCAGTGGAACCGGGTCACTAGTGTTTATTGATGATGTGACTGCTGATAGAAGCAGCAGGATGAACTGTGTAGTGTACAAGGCTATACTCTCTGCTCAGATTCAGCCAAATGTTGCAAAACTGATCGAACAGCACTTCACAGTGCAAATGTATAATGACCCAAAGCATACTGCAATAGCACCCCAAGAGTTTCTCAAGGCATATTCTCAAGGATATTCTTCAATGGTCAAGTCAGTCACCTGATTTCAACCCAACAGAACATGCTTTTCAGTTACTGAATACAAAACTGAATGCAGAAATTCACACAAACAAGCAGCAACTGAAGGCAGCTGAAGGCTGCAGCAAAGACCTGGCAGAGTATCTCAAGGGAGGAAGCACAGCATTTGGTGATGTCCATGGGTTCTAGACTTCAGAATGTTACCTCCATGGGAGAAAGGACAAAATACAAGCTGTGGAGGAGAGCCAGAAATTAAGAATAACTAATGATTAAATGCAGAGTGGTGTATAAACACAGAGTGAAAAGCTCTATGATGATAATTAATTGATCATCAGCAAGTGTGAGCACCTCTATAAAAGCAGAAGTTTGGGCAGTTTGATGGTCTGGAGCATTCAGGTGTGTGTTAACACAGTGCCACAATCTTCCCAGGAGTGGATGTCTCAGCAAATTCAACACCAGGGTCAGACTGTGCAATACTCAGACAAATTGCCTAACTCTATAGACCTCAGTATGTTAAGTGTTAAAGTTCATGACAGAAAAATTAGAAAAAAGACTGAACAAGTATGGCTTGTTTAGAAGGGTTGCCAGGAGAAAGCCTCTTCTCTCTAAAAAGAACATGGCAGCATGGCTTCAGTTTGCAAAGTTGCATCTGAACAAACTACAAGACCAATGTCCTTTCGAAAGACACGATCAAAGTGGAGATGTCTGGCTGTAATGCACAGTGTCCAGTAGACCTGGGCACCTTGCAGTCATTGAGTAGACCATAAACTCCTTTGTATACCATTATTGAAGGGTATTGAAGGGTCAAATTTGAGGCCATCTGTCTGACAGCTAAAACTTGGACAAAACTGGGTCATGCAACAGGACTGAAAAATAGCTGAAAAGAAAAGAATCAAAGTATTGTAATGGCTCAGTCAAAGTCCAGACCTCAACCCGATTGAAATGTTGAGGCAGGACTTTAAGAGAGCTGCGCATAAATGAATATCTGCAAACCTCAATGAACTGAAGCCGCGTTGTAAAGAATAGTGGGCCAAAATTCCTCCACAACAATGTGAGAGACTAATAAAGTCATACAGAAAATTATTACTTCAAGCTATTGCTGCTAAAGATGTTTCTACAAGCTACTGAATCATGGGGTGTACTCAGTTTGCCTACAGTCATTTTTCACATGACTGTAGGCAACTGGAGTGCTGGATTGTCCACTGGCGACCAACCATCAGCTACTTAGTGATTCAGAACAAGCAAATTTGCTTCCTGTGTTAATGCCCATTAAGGTGGCAAAAGCAAAAACATTCACTTCAGGCTTCATGACAGAACTTCACAAACCAGTAGGTGACAACTGAGTGGCTACATCCATCTTTTATACTACCTATGATTTGAAAGACAAAAAAATACTTGAACTTTGTAAAATATACATTTCCACTGTGTCCACTATTTTTCATTTACTTCATTTATATTAAGTATACTGTATATTATGGTGCTCTTTTCCTTTAAAAGCAAGCTGTAGCACATCAGCATAACATAGTGCAGATTATGTCAGAGTGTACAATGAGCAGAGCTCCAAAGTCTACAGTGACAGTGATAGTGTGAGTCAAAAGAAATGACGCTCATTACCACAGTATGTGTAAATCAACTTGGAGTCGACAAAGCGCACTTTGAGGTTGTGTAGCACTGCTGGCTCATGGAGATAGCTGAGAGCTGTGAGGTCATTCTCCCCAACCAGGATATCTGGGTTTCTTAGTGGTGGCAGGTTGTTGTTACGGGGGTCTATTTTGTGCTCCACTTTCTGGAAAGATACAAAAAGGTAGCAGAATGAAAATGTCTGGAGAGAGTAAGTTGCTTCCACTTTAAGGAAAAAAAAAAAAACTGTGAGGAGAAGGAGTTAAAAAAAAAGACAAAATACATGGTTAAACACAAACATGGCAGCACCAGTTGTACCTAATGTTGAAGCTAACAAGCAGCCACTGTGCTCAGCCTGTTCATGTTCACTCATGATAATACTTTGGCCTTATTTCCATACCTGCTGTGCATGCCCAAACTCGACATCACAGCTGCAGGCAGCAGCAGTGCTGAGGAAAACTCTTCAACCACACTGTTTCTCCTATACGAATTTCCCTTTGGGATCAATAAAGTTATTCTTGTTTTTATTTTTATTCTATTCTTCCACCTATTTTGAAGCCATGAACTTCTTGATTTCTTTAAGAGTTTCAAACAGAGGCCCCAGGTGTTTGCCTTGCCTGAGAATTTTTGTGCCCTCAAACAACTCAGTTGCCCTGAATAATCCTTCAGGGCACAAAATTTATGAGGCTTCATTGCTAGTGTTACTGCAGAGAAATGTGTGCATGGCTCTCTGTCAGAAGATCCATTTCCATTCCAGTGCCTCTGTGTGAAACTCTGTGTGTGCTGTATGTACAGTAGTTGGCATGTAGTTGTCTCACCGTGCCATCCTCCAGCTGCAGAGACAGCGTCTGGTCGCCAGGATGGTAGTCTTTGATAAGCTCTGCTGATTTCCACACTTCTGCTGCATCTGGGAGCCATACACGGGCATACTGAGGGGAAAACGGGTCAGAGCCATTCAACCATTGCACTTACAGTAACCGTACAAAACTAAAGCAAA
Source organism: Heterochromis multidens (assembly GCA_015108495.1). NCBI lineage: Eukaryota > Metazoa > Chordata > Actinopteri > Cichliformes > Cichlidae > Heterochromis > Heterochromis multidens. The sequence continues at coordinate 8,070 of VUQS01031699.1, read as the reverse complement.
ACACCAGTGACAAGAAGAGTTTAAAAACCTCAAAGCTGACACTCGCAAGAGAAAATCGCCATACTTGACAGTTACCTAAAAGTTAACCAACTCAGCTGGGTGGAGAAGTTGGATACCTGATAGTCTAATTCAAACCTACCTTGGAATAAAGTTCAGCGGCTGCCATCTCTTGTAACTTTCTCAGTGAGCCTGCACAAATGTTTTCTTCCCGCAGAGAGAGGCGCGTAGCATTTTACTGACTCCCGGAGTAGAAAACCATTAACTTTTTTTTTTCTCTGCTCTGCTCTCTGGGACTCCGTGCGCTTAACGGGGAGCAGGATTCAACACACTGAGGCTACAACACATGGGCGTGCTCCAACGCGTTTTGCTCTCGTGCATCTTGCGTGCCTCCCAGCGGCCAGCACGCTCATCTCAGCCTGCGAGGACAACGACACACTGTAACCGTGCAGCTATGGTACTATAATTATAGTGGAACATATCACTCTTTCCAAATCATTACTAGCCCACAGGGAGCCTCACAGGACGGACCAAGAACAAGACAGGGGGGTACCCACAGGAAGCCACAACATATTTGTTCAGAAGTAAATTCAGAAAATTGCTGCAGAGAACACTGGGCATGATTTTCAGGCTCATGCGCAGCCCTGTACCTTTGTACAAGACTTCACACATATTTTTGTTTTAACAACTGTTTTGCAAAGTAGTGAAACAAGTATTTAGAGCAGGAGTGGGCAAGATTTTTTTCTCAGGGGGCCAGACTGATATAAAGTCAGTGAAGGGCCACACTGTGAATAACTGAATTAAAATATGCTGCACGCAGAATTATGTTAAACTAGAGGAATTTTGGTAGACATAACACATTACAATGAGTCCTTGTTTTAAAAACCCAAAAAACCTTCAGTTAGAAAGGCTGCTGACATAAAACCATCCCCTTCAATGCTGTAGCAGCTTTTATTTATTTTTTTTATATTAGAATGAAGGTTATTTCATCACAGAAGATTAGTTTGAACATGAGCGGAGTGCCTTCTGTTGAAAGGCCTCCTTTTGTTTGTTTGTTTGTTTGTTTGTTTAGTGAAAGGCCAAGGTTGTTTCACTTTAAGGATTTCGGGCCGGATTGAGATTGCCCATTGGCCGGTTCAGGCCCTCAGGCCGTATTTTGCCCCATTTGATTTAGACCAGGAATGTCAAACTCTTTTTTGCATCGTGGGCCACATACAGCCCAGTTTGATCTTAAGTGGGTCAGACCAGTGAAACTCCCCTTTCTGTCAGTGTAAAGGAGTTTAACTACACATTTAATTCCTCAGATGTCTTAATATAAGAAAAAGAAGTGTGATTTCAACAGTACGTCTCAGTTTTTCTACATGATAAAGAAATGCTGCTGTAGTAAATCAAAGAAATCTGTCAGTCCGAGTCTTTGGGCTTAAATTGTAAGAAATAAATGTGTAAAATTACAGAAAAAGTTCTGGTAGCTCATTGCCCATTATAAAAGAGAAAAGAGAAAGTTTTTGTTAATTCAAAGGTAATTTTTTTTTTTTTTTTTACTGCAGACCCATTGTAAAAAACATGAAGTTCTATAGTAGATAGTGAAAAAACAGGAACTTTATGTCATTTAATTGTTTATCTATTAATTAATTACTTTGGTGTAGTATGAATGAACATTGGGGAGGTCTTTATCAATAGGAAAAGCTGTAAAACTTATATACATGCCACCCAGTGGGCCAGATTGGAGTCTTTGCTGGGCCAATTCTACACACTTTATGAAGCACACCTTGCTAATACTGGGTTGGAAAACTGGACCCCCTTTTGGCTTCAGAACTACCTGAATTCTTGTCTCATAGATTCAACAAGGCGCTGAAAACATTCCTCTGAGATTTTGTTCCATATTGACATGATAGCATCACACAGTTGCTGCAGATTTGTCGGCTGCACATTCATGACATGCATCTTTGATTCACCAAATCCCAAAGGTGCTCTACTGGACTGAGATCTGGTGACAGTGGAGATCATTTGAGTACAGTGAACTCATTGTCATGTTCAAAAAACCAGTTTGAGATGATTTGAACTTTGTGACATGGCATGTTATCCTGCTGGAAGCAGCCATCAGAAGATGAGTACACTGTGGTCATGAAGGGATTAAATTAAATATAAAGATAAAGTGCAGTCATTGCTGTTCACTGGAAGCTCGTGCCCTCTCTGGGAGGGTGTTAAGTCCATTATGGGCTCGCAACCCAAAAAGTGTCCCCTTTATTTTGGAGGCATGTCCAATTTTGAACTTGCAACTGATTTAAATATTTTTTATAATCGTTTTAATATTCATGATTTTAGTGAAGAACTGGATGTATACAGGGATGTTTCCCCACTATTGATAGATTATTGGTTTGTAAATTATTCGGGGGGGGGTCCAGGCCCAGACAAAATAAATGCACATCTCCTTAAAAACTGTGCGGAGCAGTTGGCTGGAATTTTTTCATTTCTTTTCTCAAAGTCTCTTGAGCTTCATAGAGTTCCTCGCATTTGGAAAGACTCTATTATTGTACCGGTGCCCAAAGTTGAAGCACCTAAATCTTTAAATGATTTCCTGTTTCCTGCCTGTTGCTTTGACTTCTCTTGTTATGAAAACTTTTGCTTTTTATAGACTTTTCGTCTGCTTTTAATTGCATTCAACCCCATATCTTAGCAAGACGTCTCATCAGTACATATAACCTTGATTCTGGTCTGATTTCTTAGTTTAATGATTTTTTAACAGATAGACCTAAGAAAGTGAGAGTCAACAGTATCTTATCAGATGTGCTTTTATCTTCTACCTGTTCCCCTCAGGGATGTGTCCTCTCTCCACTTTTATTTGTTCTTTATACAAGTGTCATAGCCTCTATCAGGACAGATGTATAATTAAGTTTGCAGATGACTCAGTGATCGCCTCTCTGCTTCATGATGCAGATCATGACCACGGCCCAGTTGTGGATGAGTTTATAGCATGGTGAGGACATTCCTTTCTTGACATTAACGTGCCTAAAACAAAAGAAATGGTAATTGATTTTCATCAGAAGACTTCATCCTTGCCCCCTGTTCATACTCATGGCCAGGTAACTGAGGTGGTGGAGAAATATAAATATTTGGACACTATACTTGATGACAAACTGTCATTTGATGCGAATACAGATGCCATCTGTGCAAAGGCTCACCAGCGAATGTATTTGTATTGGAAACTTAGAGGTTTAAATGTGGATAATGTTTTTAAGAAAATGAGCAGATATAAAGCTCAATGATCTTGCCCTCCTATGCAGTTAGGGCTACCCAGAAGGCAGAGAGGATTTGGGGTGATAGCGCACACCCTCTGTTTTCAGAGTATCAATCCAGGGTGGTCTTATGCTGTTGTAGCTCATCTACTTCAAGGTTCAACATGTGCTTTCAGAGATGTTCTTCTGCATACCTTGGTTGTAACCAGTTGTTATTTGAGTTACTGTTGCCTTCCTATCAGCTTGAAGCAGTCTGGTCATTCTGACATCAACAAGGTATTTTTGTCCAAAGAACTCCCGCTCACTGGATAGTTTCTCTTTTTCGGACCATTCTCGGTAAATCCTAGAGAAGGTTGTGTGGGAAAATCCCAGTAGATCAGCAGTTTCTGAAATACTGAGACACGTCCAAATGGCAGAGACAACCATGCCACATTCAAACTTCAGCAGGTCGTCTTGACCATGTCCACATACCTAAATGCACTGAGTTTCTTCCGACCTGCTGAAGTTCAAACCGACTGGCTGATTGTTAGGGATACCTGTTCAACTGCCAAAGTGGCCAGGGAATGTACATTATTGGATCATTACTGATTCATTAAGGTGTATATTATTTGCATACAAAATATTGTGAAGCAGATGTAGAAATCAGCATAACACAGAAATACTTAAAGGACAGGTACAGTTCACCATCCTATCCATGCTCTCATCCACAGGTTTTGGGCATTGTAATATTAACAGGTTCTAATTCAGTGGGATGGGATACCTCATTCCTCCCCACCTGGACATACTTGTGTATATCAACTAAAAATATTCAATATACAATACATATCAATATGAAAAGTAGTATCTTTGTGAGAAAATAAAAACGTCAACAGAGCATAAACGTCTTCAAAGTGGTTCTCCTGTATTTTGATTTGTAGTAACATGTAAGCATAAAAAAATAAATGCAAGGACAAATTCCACTGAATAAGTGTAAGATATTATGCAAAACTATTTTATTTACAAAACAAATGGCACAGTAAATGCACATGCACACTCCAGACATGACAATGGAGTTTTTCCATAAAATCCTAATTCCCAGTCAAACAGTGAAAGACATTTCAGGCAAGATTCACAACTAATATTCTCACAGAGGGAGCAAATATTGCTCAAGAGGAACAACAGTTCATTAATTTTAAGGCCATTTTAGAGGTCAGGATGAGATGGAGACCAGCAGCAAGTCATTGCAAACCAATGTTACTAACGTGACTTGAACACAACTGGGTACAAAGCATGTAACATCTAGTCTTGAGTACTTCAAAAGCACAGAATCAAGTAGCATAACACAGAGAAGAAGGGACAAAGATTAGAGGGGGGAAAAAAATAATCAGAAGAGGATTATTGACTTTTCACAATTAAAAATGCCTCCATAAGAGCATGGGATCACTCAAATTGTTTCAGAACAAAAGATAAATCACTGCAAATTTATGTTTTCTCCGTTTATGGTTCTGTTTTTAATCCAGTGATCAGTAACAACGAGGAAAACAGAACCGCTTCACAAACTGTTAAGCAATCTGTACGGAAGAGTATCTCCTGAAAAATGAAATTATTTGTGAAGATAAGATAGCCATAACATCTAAGGAAATGTACAGGTGTGATAACCATTCAGAAATCAATAGGTATTGAGTCTTTAAGAGCTTGAAAAACACTTTCACTTACTACTTTGCTGGATTTATCTCACTGACACTACAGTGCCTCACAGTTGCCAATTGTTCTCAAGTATTTGGCTTGGTACATGACTTGTTCTTAGAGAATACATACAAAAGAAGAAAAATAAACAAATTGTAAACAGCAGGATATGAAGTAAATATTAAATGGACGTGGGAATGGTAGCAAAACAGCAAACATAAAACCATCAACCAGCCAGTTTGCTGGCCACAATGGAAGTTTTTCTTTGAGGCAGGTCCTGAGGTGTTGGGATGTGTCCCCCTGTGATCTCAGTCTTCTCCGTTGGGGCGGATGGCAACTGTTTATTCTTCATTTTTGCCTTGGCCATGTTGTAGTCTCCAGAATCAAAATACTTTTGCTGGAAACAAGAATAAAAAGAGTGAGATCTCTAGAGGACTGGCATCATTCAGTTGAGTATCTAGCCAAGTTTAGGTGAGAAACGAACCCCCTTCTGGAGTCTTTTCCTGAGAAATTCAGAGCCCCCTGGCTTGGCTCCAAGGTTGGGATACCTGGCCTTCAGTTTGGCCTCTTCTGCTTTTTCTGGGCTGATTACCTTGTCGTCCATTTCCTGTTGACAAGAGTGTAAGGATGGTAAAATTTATCCACTCGACTAATTTGATGGGTGCAAGTGAAGTTTCTTTAAGGCATAAATACGACAATAATAAAGAACTTTCAATATGCTGTATGCTGACAGCAGCAGATAGTATGGCTACCGATTACTCTGTTTAATTAGATGCCGGCGCCGCCATGAGGGAAACTGGTGTTTGCACTAGCATTAAAGTTCCTGTCTAAGTTAGCATAATGAACTACTTCACAATTTTATATAACAAGCAAAATCACACAGTCACGCAACCTGCTTGTTGGCCCCAAAACAGCACAGTTTTACTTTACCTATAAACGGTAATAGATTATTAGCCAATGATTCAGCGACAGCGTCGCTAAGGATCTTAGTCAAGATTAGCAACTGGCTAACTAGCCACCAGCTAAACTAGCAGCGCTGGCTACCTGGTATTAATTTGAGGTAATTTTCCATTTAGTGGTTACAGTTCACCTGCTGTTCCTCCGAAGTCCTCGTTTCTTCAAGTTCCTCGGACATGGCTGTGCTGAACCCCCGCTCTGTTCGTAAAACTGTGGATGTGGCCGTACAAGCTGCTCTTCAGGAAGATAAAAGGTAGCAGCGACCAGGCGGGCGAGGACAGCAGCAGCCTGTCACGCAGCCTGTAGCAACAGGCCGGTGAATCGATGCTAGAGACGCAGATGGCAGGGAAACTAGTGGATCATAAAATCTGTAGGCGCTAACAACAAAGTTTTTTTTTTTTTTTTTTTAACCTATTAAGCGACTAAAAACTATAATAGCGTCTGTGAAATTTGCTTTTGTATTGTATATGGTTTATATTTAGGTTTATACACTCACCGGCCACTTTGTTAGGTACACCTCTTCAACTGCTCGTTAATGCAAATATCTAATCAGCCAATCACGTGGCAGAAACTCAAAGCATTTAGGCACGTGTACATGGTCAAGACGCCCTTCTATTCAAACCGAGTCTTAGAATGGGGATGAAAAGTGACTGAATGTGGCCTGGTTGTCTGTCATTTGGACGAGTATTTCAGAAACTGCTGATCTACTGGGATTTTGGCACACAGGCATCTTTAGGTTCACAGAGAATGGTTTAAAAAAAGAGAAAATACCCAGTGAGCAGCAGTTCTCTGGGGGGGGAATGTCTTGTTGATGTCAGAGGAGAATGGCCAGACTCCTTAGAGTGGGTTGTCTACCAATCTGCTCTTTCTGACATCATACAGAGCCAAAAGTCTAATGAAAAGATTACTTCTACATATGCTGGCCTCATTTAAAACTTTTTAACATGTTAAATATGCTCATCCACATTTTCACAGTACAATGATGACATAAGGCAACACACAACAGATCCTCAAATTTTGTCTGTGTGGAGAAGTTGTCGTTGAAGGGGTGGCACAGCCCTGTAGCTTTTCTGCTGCATCATACACTTACAGTATGCACATTAAGTATATAAATGCAATACATGTTTACATTGTACAATATATAAATTATGAAATAAAGGGTAGCTAATCTACTACATTCCTCATGCTTAAATAATAACCACTATAAACTGCTAGGTTTATCCACAAAAGTAGCAGCTTATAGTCTATTAACCTTGAATTATTATTAGCAGCAACTTTAACACTAATTTATGTATTATATGGGATAATGTAACAGAAAATAAGGCACAAGAGAATTCAAGAAAAGATGCTTTTTAATTTATTGGCAATCTTTTAATATTTTCAGAATAACTGTAATACATTAGACTGCAACAGGATTGAGTAAATTTCTTCACCACCACACAGTGAAAAACAAAACAAAAGAACTGGGAGATGTGCAGTTAATGCCTGCTGCTGTGAAGTAAGGCCTTTGTTAGGTCAATACGTTCAGTCCTTGTGCAGCAATTTTAAGCCGAATGCTTTACTCGGCACAACAACTGCTATCTGGAAATTTAAATTCCCAAACAAATGTACAATATAGTTTCATGAAAAAAAAGAACTGATAATTAATTATCCTCATCCTGCATGTCCACATCTTCTTGTAACTTCTGCACCATTTTGTCTTCCAACTGTTTGGCCTTTCCTGTAACAAACAAAATACAAACCACGCTGGAATTACTTTTCCTTTTAATAAAGAATGACTGGCAAATATTAGTGTTAAGTAACTGTAAAAACATTTACAATCATTTTATTTGTAGTAAACCTCCATTATGAGCAAAGGAAAAGCGAGGAAACTTATCTTATTTTCATTTTATGTGCAGACATTTGTTCAGTTTGTTTTATATATAAAGGGTGCTGCACATTGATCCTTATCCTGATGACTGATAAAGTCACATTTGACTGTACGACGCTTGTATTAAAAATCACTGACACCAAATTAAATACCTGCATGTGGTGCTTTGATGAGGTGAATGTTTTTCTTGACTTCGTTGATGGCCTCTTCTTTCTCCAACTCTTTGCCCTTCTTTAATCTACACAGCAGAGACAAAAACAGTTAAAGGGAAAGTAAGCGCTGTTTTCAATCCCCATAAATACCATATTTATTTCATTTACAGACCTTTTAAAATTTAAGGTATCA
>VUQS01031698.1:0-20933 GCA_015108495.1 Heterochromis multidens | reverse complement strand
TTAAATATATATATATATATATATATATATATATATATATATATATATATATATATATATATATATATATATAGATAGATAGATAGATAGATAGATAGATAGATATACCAGTCACATACTTCACATACACTTATAACTATACTTACATAACTGCTACTCAGTTATTTAAGTAGTCTATAATTCAGTTAAACTTATTAACTGGATGGAGAGTTTCTAATGATCCGCTGCAGCATTTCTAAATTCAACTCAATTAAAAGTTACAGAAGTCGGTTTAAATGGAGAAAAGCCTTTGAGCTAGTTTAGGGAGATCTCGAGCTACAAACTAACATGCCTCACTCTCCACACATCATATTACCAAAGACCCCCTCCCAATTTGGAGACCTATTTATGCTGCAAATTTCCATCTCTTCTACTGACATATTAATGTCATGGTTGCCCTGCATCACTCCATTCTGTCGCAACCCCTCCACCACCCCATCATCCACCTGTAGCCTTCAGGGATGTTTACTCATCACACCCCAGTTTCTGTATATATCATATTAGCAGAGTGATGAGCTTGAAGCCAAAAAGCAAACTAACTACATTTTTCTGGTCTAATAAAACATGAGTTGTGTGACTTTATCATTGGTTGACATACAAGGTAACAAAATCATTCTAACACAGTGCATCCTTCCTAAATTAATTAAGAAAAGGTATGATATATAATAATCATAAAGACAACAATAACTGTTTATTTATAAAAGATAAATAATGGAATGAAAATTATGTGCGATTTATATAGGCTTGACAATTTAAAGTAAAGTTGTATTATTTATGCACTATTGTTTACATTCTATGCAGAATCTACAACCACACAAAGTGATAGTGAACACTGCGGTACACCCAGAAGTAAGAGTACAGTGAAATTCCTTTTCTGTCGCTACAGACAAATCAGTAATCAAAATTAATGGGTAACTTTATCCAATTTGACACCTTTTTTAATAATGTCTGGTTTTGTTTTGTTACAAGGTACAAAATTGTCATTGGAGGTTCAAGACAAGTCTGTACAAATAAGTACCTTCTGTCAAGGGTATAACAGCAGTGTCTTAGTGGGTACTGCCCCAGTGAAAAGCTGTTGTACCCCAAAATGTAGGCTTTTTAAATTCTCATAAAAAATTGAAAAGCTGGTTCAGTTGCTTTAGACTGAGGGTAACCTATCTCTCTTTTTCTGTTCTTATTTACAGCACATTCTCACTCCAGCACATTCTGGATCCATAAGATCTTATTTGCAACTAGACTGTGTTCCATCCTCCACGCAACCCCATACCACATGTATGGGGCAGAGCATTTTGTCTGCACAGGTCGCATTCAGTAAAATGTCTTCATTAGTAGTTAATTGGGTTACTCCGATATTCCCAAAATTCATTCAATTAAATTCTTCACTTTTTCCTTTCTAGTGAAAATGATCTTTGTGTCATATAAAACTTTGTGTTTTTGAAGATGAATCCCCCTGGTTAACTTCTGGCCTTCGTATTGGTGTAGATATCAGAGATACAGTCTCCACAGGGTGTTTTATTTTGGAAATTGACTGAGTGCTGTATGCATTCCTGGTCTGATTTCCTGCCTAGCTAATCTGCTCCATGCAGGTTGTCACAGCCTCAAAGACTCAGAGCAAAGCGCCACTTGTATGATGCTTCTGAAATGAGCTGAGGCATGTCTTAAGTGGCCGCACTCAGCTTCTTCCAGTTTGCCTCGTGGGTTGTCATTGTGGATCATATACAGAAATTAATTTTTACCATAGTAACAGAATGGTCACCCTGCTTGTAACCTGTATTATTTCATGTGTGACCCCTCTCAAACCTCCAGTCACAGAACTGCCACGCCACCAACCTCAAGGTGGGTAAATATAAAATGTTAACATGCACAGAAGAATGATTGACAATAACCTGAACTGATACTTCATGTTGGCTCTGAGAGCTGGAATGACTTCATTACTGTGCAGTTGCATTGCTTTTGATTTGTTGGTGAGTTGTCTTCCAGTAGATACTGTGAACTGCACTGAACTGGTTATTCACTGAATGAGTGTAGTCACAGAAACATGATCAAATCCAGTTTCACAGCCATAAGTAAACACTTGGACAACACTCGGTCAGTCTGCTGACAACAAACAGATATTGACTGTGATCGCTGATGCTGCTAATTTCATCTCTGAAGGGAAAGGAAATCATTTACACTTTTTTTCACTGCGATCTGTCTCTTTCAATCCATAAAGTTTGACTCATAACACTGACATGGTGAGATGACACACAGCTGTAGAGGAATCGAGGTGTGTGTGTGTGTGTGTGTGTGTGTGTGTGTGTGTGTGTGTGTGTCTGTGTGTTTCTCTGTGTATATGTTTGATTCTTTCAACTGAATCAAGTGCTCTCCACAGTGCTCTCCCTCATTCGGGCCCTCACCCTAAAGGAAATTGATTTGCAAGTAATTAAAAACGTGTGTGTCTGGATGTTGGCCAACTTCATGTTCTATTCATGCAGATTAATACATATTTGCTGTCGCCTGAGGGGGTTGAAAGGCATCTGTCTGTGCCATTAAACATTTATGAGCATGCAGGACACACACAGTGAGAGAAAGAGAGACAGAGACATTCAGACAGTGCTCTGCCCGCTCCTCCTCATATCGGCACACATCTTAATGGAGCACATTGAATCAGAATGGCCAAACAGGGAATTTCACAGTGACAGTGGCATTCATCACATCTCTGTTTTAGAGGAAAAATCTCCCCTCAGATCCTCTTTAGCTGTTAGATATCATCAGTCTAATGCAGGTTACTTTTTTGTGTGCTTAAATTGCTTGTCTCATCCACTGTACCTCTGCTTTTTTAATGCTCTAGTACCTTTTTGAAAAACCAGATCCTTCATATGTGTATGGATAGTTTGGCAACTAATTCTTGGACATCGGACCCTTGACAGATGGTGACTGTCACTCTTATTTGCACTGCGGTATGGTCTATTGGTGGAGGAAGTGTATCTATGCCTCCCTGCAATAGGTTCTCCCCATATTGTCTGATGAATGCCAAAGCACAATGTCTAAAAGAGATCCACATAGAGTTGCTGGCATAGAATTACTAACAGTGCATATAGTACATCAATCAGCCACAATATTATAACCACCTACCTAATACTGTGCTGCCAACACTTCCCTGTCCTGTAAGACATAGAAGTCTTAAACCTTGTCAACATACACTGTCTGTAGTGGAAATTCCAGGTTTCTATTGCATAGGAAACCCTCTAATCTATCTAAAACCCTACCATGTATCAATCATACTTTGTTCCTATTGGTAGCTGCTTCGACTCACCTCAAAGTTGAGATTTTAAAAAAAGTTGAGACCTGGGGACTTGCCCACTTCGCACTGTTAAAGATGATTTTGCCTGTCATCACTAGTCACTGTATTTCAGTAATATTCTGTGGTCAGTGGTCTGTTCCTGTATGTATGCCCCTTTAGGCTGTCCTGCAGTGTCTGTCACCTCAGTGAACCTGGCTTGTTCTGGCGCATCATGCATATGCTTTATTAGACTTGGACCCGTGGAGATTTCAAGAGAGGCTTGTTGTTCAGCAGGTTGTCCAACTTGGTGTGGTGCAATATCCTGAAGATGCCAGGACGTTAGCAGTTTATGTGTTTTGTGCATTCTTATCCCAGGATGTCAGTTAATGTTGTCAGACACAAAACTTGGTTACGTGTAGGGAATGGTTGTTGTTTGGTTAAAGCCTGCCCCTACACAGTAGTAACAGTAATAGCAGTAACCCTGACCCTACTTAATACATCACACAAGCACGTAAGGACACCTTTTGCGTAAATGAGCAGTGCCAGCAGCTTTGACAATATTAGCTGATGCCCTGGGACTGAAAATGGGCTGGGGGGTGGGAGGGTGGGGCATTAACTGGGCAATTTTTGTGCTGATTTCTTTTTATCTAAACTCAGCATGAATTGGCTTTTGTTTCTTATCCTGAAGGCAAATGTGTATGTAATAAAAACATCAGTGTAATTAAAGAAATTGGTGTCAGTAATAATAATAATAATAATAACAATAGATAATTATCAGGTGAAGCTCAAGTTCCTGTCAGAAAGTGTTCCAAAATCCCACTCTGCTCCGCAGCAAAGACCAGATGAACAAGTAAAAAATAGTACATATCTTTTGTTATTGCCATTTAGTTCTGTTTTTTATGTATTAGTAAATTAATTTACAGATTACTTTGTTAATGTCTAAATAAATAGAATTAATTATAAATCAATTCATTGTTTGATATTTTAACATTAAAAAGACATTAAAAAGAAAAAATATACAAATTATGTCTACATGAAATATTAATCCATACAAATACAAATTTGCAGTGGAGAATGGATTTATGCAATTAACTTTAAAGACTCAATTAAAACCTTATTAAAAACATTTTGAATACAGAATTAAAAATGGATTTTCAAAATCTCTTTGAAAATGCAATTCAAAAGAGAAATATTGTAAGTAGACAAAATCGAAATATAGATGTTTTTTCTGACATTTAAAATGGCTTTTTTTTTTTTTTCATTTCCATGTCCTCTGTGCATTTCTTTTTCCTGTTAGCAATTAGATTTACTGAATCATTTAGCTTCTCCATTTAGCCTTTAAAACAAGGAAAAGCCAGCTCTGATTGGTTAGGGAGCCAGAGACTGGCTGGCTACATTCTTCTGCAAATAAGCAGCTAACTTTGCTGTTATTTTTAATATATAGTTATAGGATGATAAGAAGTGAGTGCTTTGTTTACACCTTCACTGTACTTCTCTCTAGTGATTTGATCTGCTCTCATCAATCTACAATCCTGCTCATATTGCACATACAATATAGTGCAGAAAATGAAAGAAAACTTATGTCAGTATCAATAACTTTTATTGTTCTTAAAATCTCTCTCTCATGGAACTTGGGAGATTTGAATGAATAGCTGTGGGATTGATCCGTCTCTCAATAACAAAAAGGCCTGATAAAATGGGGTGCCAGTTTCTTTGGCTCAGTTCCAGGAGGAATGTTTTTGGTGGACAGCCAAACTATCTGACCTGGGGTGTAGTTGGGGGCTGGGGTCCTCCGGCGGTTGGCCAGTTGTTTATTCCACTCAGCCGTCCAAAGAAGTGCAGCCTTTGTTTGATTCCAAATCTTGGGACAGCATTGGAGATGGTGCTGGACTGAGGGGACAGCAGTCATCCTCCTGGGCTGGGAAGAGAGCAGGCATGTAACCTAGGGAGCCTTTGAAAGGAGTCAGTCCTGCTGCAGAAGAGTTGAGAGTGTTATGTGATGTACACCCAGGGTAACAGTGAGCTCCAGGTGGACTGGTTAGAAGAGGCAATACAATGCAAGGTTGCTTCTAACTCCTGACTCTCTTCACTCAGTCTGACCATTGCTTTGGGGATGGAACCTGGAGGTTAACCTAACCTTATCACCTAGTGCTATGCAACAGGCCCTCCACACCTGAGAAATAAACTGCAGGTCTCTATCAAAACAGTGTCTCTAGGAATGCCGTGAAAGTGAAAAACATGGTTAACCAGCAGACTGGTTGTCTCAAAAGCAGAGGGTAATTTGGGGAGAGTGACAAAGTGGGTGGCTTTAGAGAATTTGTCAATGATTGTACTGTAAGAATTACTGTGTTCCCATCAGAGGGAGGGAGACTGGTAATGAAGTCTATTGATATGTAGGACCATGGTCTGCTGGGTGTAGACAGAGGGTGCAATCGGCCCGAAGGGGGTTGAGAAGGGGATTTGTTTTCGGCACAGACCGAACAACCAGTAACATATGAACAGTCCTCCTTTTCCAGGGTATGCCACCAGAATGATTGTCTGATCAGAGAAATCATTTGACTCACCCCTGGATGGCATGCAAATCTCCCAGAATGGGCCCAGTGGATTACCTGAGAGAGGGCACATACAGCCGGTTGGGGGGGCCTCACCAAGGATCTGGCTCTTGTTGCTGGGCCTGGCAAACTGTGTTTTCAGTCTCCCATGTTAATTTGCCCAGAACACAGGTGGGAAGGGGAAACATTTATCAGAAACAGGAGAAACTTCATCTGGAGAGAACTGATGGCACAAGGCATCGTGTTTTATATTTCTAGAGCCAGGTCGATAGGCGATAAAAAAGTGAAAGCGCCCCAAAAAAGCGCCCACCTGGCTTTTGTAATCTTTTGGCTCACTGAAGATAGGCTAACTTTTGTGGTCAGTCCACACAACAAATGAGTGTTTGGCTCCCTCCAACCAATGTCTCCACTTCTCCAGGGCTAGCTTAATGGCTGGAATCTCTCTATTTCCTACACCAGTTTCTTTCAGATGGAAACAGCGGGAGAAATAGGTACATGGGTGTAATTTACCATCTGGGACTGTGCGCTGGAAGAGGACCGCCCCTACCGCAGTATTATGAGCATCCACTGACGAGAGGGGTCAGGTTGGGTAAAAACTGTTGCTGATGTGAACCAGTCAGGGTCTGAAAGGCTGCATCTGCTTCAGGAGAACAACAAAAAGAGATCTTGATTGAAGTGAGTTGAATAAGGGACCATAATTCTACTATTATCTCTAGTGAAACTCCTATACAAGTTTGCAAAACCCAAAAAGCGCTGTACTGCTTCCTGGTAGGTGAAATTTGTCATTCAGTCACTGCTGTTATCTTTTCTGGATCTGCCTTCACCTGCCCACTCTGAATTATGTACCTCTGTTCATACCCCAGGAATGAACAGAGACATGACATGAAACTGACCTCTGTGTTTCCTTTGTTTCCGCTAATCAAGGGGCAGAGAGTCTTGTCTTTCTTGGTGACAAAGAAAAACCCTGTCCTGACTGGTGAGGAGGATGGACGTATGTTTCCTGCTGCTAGTGACTTTTTTTAAATACTTCTCCATAGCCTTCCTCTCTGGATGTGACAGATTACATAGTTTACTAATGGGAAGAGGAGAGCCAGAGAGCAAATCTATTTTACAATCATAGGGGCGATGTGGTGGAAGTAAGAGTGCTTTTGACTTGTTGAAAACCTCAACTAGATCGTGGCAGACCTTTGGTGCTGAAGAAAGATCTGAAGGGGATGAGGCAGAATGACAGGTTCTTCCAGAGATTTAATAGGAATCCCTAATTATTTAATCAGTTCATGATCCAAAAACCTTGAGTCTGCTCCAGAGTCAATTAGAGCCTGCAGGAGTAGTGTGTTTTGACCAAAACAAATTGTTGCTGGCAAGAAGAGCACATTAGCTTACTAATGTGAATCTAACCAATCAGAGAGCTCCTTACATCGTGTTGCGTGGCTAATTGGGTCTGACAGGTCAAACAATGTAAAGCATCTTACAAGTGAGGAAAAAAAAACACAACTCTAAAATCAACACAAACACTTTAATATTTCTTAAACCTTTGCAATTAAAAAAAACTTTAAAAACACAAATGTCTAATAATAATCATCAATAATAATAATCTAATATCTATCCTAAAAATGGATGTTGCTGTAAATAAACAACTGAATTTAACTTTACTGTTTCAGCAGCACTAACGAGTGTGTGCCTCTTCTTCTTCAGACAAGAGTGCCTGTACTGTGTGAATGTGTGATGTTGAATTTTCCAATCAGATTCTTAAACAAGGCATGTAATCCACGCCAACTGGTGAAGGACACACCAAATTGCACCCCAAGGGGCGAATCCCAAGCTCCAATTGAAGCTCAGCCTTTGACCCTCGTGACTGAAAAACCTTCGGTCTGTCCATAGACTCCCATTTGGCCTGCATTCGTACAAGAAAGTTGATACATACGTAATTGTATTATTTGCAAGAACTTAACAAATAATATAATGCAGTTTGACCACAAAATGGATTCTGGCAGGCACGTGCAGGCAGCCACACATGTTATATGAGCAAACTGTACTTATTTGTAATGTATGTTGTATTTTTCTAATTAATTGTTTGTGATGGATTTTTTTCCTCGCAATATTTTTACGGGGGCGGCGCCCTAGTGCCCTCTATTGACGAGCCACCACTGCTAAAATGAGAATCTATGACTTAGCAAATCCAATTGCTAATAGGAAAAGGAAATGGAAATGAAAAAGGAGAAGGGATTGTCATTTTAAATGTCAGAAGAAAATCTGTATTTCTGATTCTGATTTTGAATCTATTTACTTATTTCTCTTTTTAATTGCATTTTTCAAAGGGATTTTAAAAATCAGTTTTTAAAATTCCAAATTCCAAACGTTTTTTTTAATGATTTTTCTTTTTAGTGTTTAATGTTTATTTAATTATATAATATGCTAAATGTTTAATGTTAGTTTAATTTTATAAATCCCTTTTCCATTTAAACTATTTTATAATTTATATTATTACTCTATAATTTATTCTTTTTTATTAATTATTAATATTAATAAAGTAATTTGTAAATACATTTACTAATGCATATTTTTATTGTACAATTAATTATTAATTCACTGACGAGCTCAACAAGCTCTTTGTTCACTTCAAATGGAAGAACAAGGAGATCATCTTGAAAACACACTTCCCACCTCATGATCAGCCTTTCTCTTTGACTACTTCTAATGTCTGCACAACCCTGAACAGGATGAATGTAAGGAAAGAAGTGACCCTGGATGGCATACCTGGCCATGTGCTGAGAGGTTATTCAGAGTACAGTTGTGGTCAGAAGTTTACATACACTCATCATGGGCATGAATGCCATGGTAGGGTTTGGCCTGTTATTGATTTCTTTGAATTGTTCTTTTTCCAGGGTGGAATGATTGTACAGCATACATCTTTAATGGCTTTAAAAAACAAGAAATGGCTGCACAAGTTTGAAATCATTTTGGATTTTCTCTAATCCACACAGGGTCAGAATTATACATATATGCAAGCCTTGTCATCACAGTATGCCTGGCTGACCTAACGCTTGGAATGTAGACTTCCCAGTATGAAAGTATGGCTGTGTTAGGATCACCATGACATACATTTTGCTTCATTTTTTTTAGTTACAACACGGAATCAGCAAAGATTGTTCTGCTCCAAGCTATGTTTCTTCCTACACACTATACTCCTTGGCAGCTCTTCAAAACTGAAGCTTTGCATGGAAGATTGCAGGATTAGAAGATCAGTGTCCATTAGACAAGCTCAAAAACACATAGCATTACAACTGAAAAACACTGCTGCTGAGAAATGAACTTACATCTTAGAACAAGGGTTAACAATAATGCAGTTCTTTATAAATAACCACTACTGTCTATGTGTCTCTAGGTGGCTGGAGTGTGTGGGGCCAGTGGGCACAGTGCAGCAGCGAGTGTGGCGGTGGAATCCAAACCCGGACTCGGACCTGTCAGTCACCTCCAGAGGAGTCGTACCTATGTGAGGGTGTAGTGGAGGAGGGCCGGCCCTGCAACTCAAAGTCCTGCACTGGTGAGCTTCTCATCCTTCATGTTCATTTCTCCATGTCTGTCAGTGAGGGTGCTTTTAAGCTCTGTGGTTAAATTCAAGTATGTGATGTGTGCAAAGTGTGCTTTTACAGCTATTTTTTCTTTATTCCTTTCTTCACATCTTGTTCATCTGCCGATGTATTCATTCTCTATAAGTCAGAGTTTTGACTTAAGGAGTGCATGTTGGAAAGGGGACTTTGATCGATGAAAAATAAGAATGACATGATCAGGACTTCTGACAGTATGTCAACAATATTATGCCCACAAATGACTAAAGGGACATATGAAAATAACATCTGAGCTCTTGTTATGTTGAAGCCATTTACCAAGAAGTGCTTTCACTGCAATGTTTCACTGATTAAAGCTTTCTTTATTTGTACAGAACTGGCGGTGCATGACTGTCTGACAAATCGCTCAAAAATCAGATTACACTCATTACTGTTGATGTTATTGCATGTCTTTTCGATATGGTTATGCCATTACAAGGAGCATTATACAACAGCTGACAATATAAAGAGACTACTGCGCACACGCACAGCACACTAACACAGACAGCACAACACAAGTCCCAAGTTTGGCTGATGCTGTTCTGGGTGACCAATCACGTCACGGTTGTGTCCCAAATATAAGGTATTAATGAAGGAGCTCTGGTTGCTAACCCCCGCCCCCTCCTCCCCCCGGCCTTGCCTCACCCTCCTTTAGGCAAAGGTCGCCATCTCTCTCGCAGCCAATCGCTTCGCTCGGTGGACAGCCGCAAGCGTGATGACGTAGACAAGCCCCGCAGCGGACAGCAGAGCTCTCAGACAGGTAAGACAACGGGACGCAGAGGGATCCCATGCATCAGTCACTGTGGCAGCTTGGGTGACCACTTATGCAGCATATCGTACAACAAACATGACACCCACAATATAGAGAGTTGCACTCACTTAAAAGACATCTATCAAAATCTCCCATATTAGTGTCTCGTCCGCAATGGACTAATTCCAACATGGACCCTGCCTGAACATAGTGAAATTGTATTTTATGTGAAATTATGACAGGACACTGTGCCCTGTCTGTAAAACAATATATCAAATGGAGTCCTCCCTCTTTGTAAAAGTGATACTCCACCCAAAATCAAGAGAGGCAACCTGACTAATAGTTCAACAAATTGGAGCTTATCCATTTTTTATTTGTGAGAAAGACCAATTTCATTTTGGTCCTTAAAGTAAAGCTGGAGTTCGGATAGGTTTAGCCTAGGTTAGCAGTGCTGGATAAAGTTACACTTAAAAGTACCATGTTACATTACAGTTACAGTGTTACTGTACATTTTTCTCTGAGTCTAATGACTCTATTTGATTGCTTAGTCAGTTGATATTGGTAGCATTTCTTCCCCCACATAACCAGCAACAAGGAACAAAGAAACACGGTAACATATTTATTTACTATATATTAAAAATAATACATTTAACTTACTGCTTATTGGAAAATGGAACTAAATAAGTGCTTACTTGAATTGCATTATGTTTCTTATTACAACAAGTAATCTAAGTTTTCTAACATGCTACTTTGTCATGGTTTAGACCCAGCCCTGTAGCTTAGCATACAAAATGGGCCATCCTGGCATAGATGGAACTGTTTCTTGAAAATTTCCAAACATACACAGTGACAGTGATATGATATTGGGCTGCTTTGTTGTGACCACAAACCTCCAGAAAGTTCTACGTAACTACCCTTTAAATGTACAGATTACACTGGGTCTCAACTCTCAATGCTAAGCTGGGCTAATCACCTCCTGAGTCCAGCTGTGGCTGGGGTTGATGGACCCTATCCCAGCTGCCACAGGGCAAAAGGCAGGGGCACACCCTGGACAGCTTGCCAGCTGACCACAGCTATTGGTCTTGGGAAAACAAAGCAAAATAAAAACCTGCAGACATTGTTGGAGTTATGGGGGGTAAAATGTTACAGCAAAGATTTTGAGTGGAGTATCACTTTTATTTGCTAATTGATCCCCCCGTTTACTTTCCCTGCTTCCCACCTGAGACTGCCCACCTTTCCCTTTTTGGTCAAGTGACCCACTGAAGAGGCAGTCATGGCCAGTGAAAAGATGACTGACATATCCTAAGCTGGAGGCATTCATTTCCACTGGAAGTCAATGCCAAGGATATGACATCACAAACTCAGATAACAAAGGACAAGCAGACCGAAAGCTGGGGCCCATTTCAGGGGCTGCCTCCATAGAAGGACAAAGTTCAGGAAGTTGGACAGAGCATTAGAGATTTGACAGGTAGCTCCTTTCTAAACAGGATGGTCTACAGAGGATTTAGACCTCAGGAAAAGTTCCTTTTCTTGTCTTTATTGTGCAGTGGTTTTGAAAACTGACTAGGCATCATTAGCTTTGTCTGCTAAAGAAAGGACATTTATCAGCACTTTTGGAACAGATTCATATACCTGTCAGGAAATATTAGGCCTTTAATGGAGGTAGCCCTTAAATGCAGCACAGCGAGAATGTACCCTTTATCACACCACAGCCCTTCCTCTTTTGGCCACAGAGGCTAGATCCTGCATGATAATTAGTTATGGCCCTCTCCTTTCCTTTCCCTCCTCTTTCTTCCCCTATCCTCCTTTACCTTTACCCATCCCTTCCTCCTCAGTAGACTCAGCTTCAGGTGAGGAGTGGTCAGCGTGGAGTGTGTGTTCTGCCACATGTGGGGAGGGCTGGCAGAGTCGCACTCGTTTCTGTGTGTCCTCCTCCTACAGCACCCAGTGTAGTGGGCCACTGCGAGAGCAGAGACCTTGCAACAACTCTGCTGTTTGTCCAGGTAAGTCACCCCCCCTTGAATCCCTCCTGCTGCCTCCCTGCGCTCGCCCAGCCCTCTCCTGGACCCTGCCTCAACCTTACAAGACCCACATGATTCTCCTCCACAGTTGCAGTTAGCAAATCTGTGGCCCTTGGGATAATTTATACCCTCACCTCACATGCATGACTGTGCTTCTAGTTTAACAGAGATTTCAGGGTATTCTCAGGCTCTCGTACAAACAGACAGGCAGGGAGACTCCTCAACTCTGAAAGTATTATGACCACATTGAATTAGCGTAGATCATCCCAGATGAAACAAACAGCAGATAAACTGATAAATGCCCACAGTTTACTGTGGCAGTGAAGGTATCATGTGTTGTTTTGGTGTATCAAGGGAGCTTGTGTTTGTCTGTCTATAAATCATACGCTAGCTGCTCTGATTGCAGTGCACGGTGCGTGGGACGAGTGGTCACCATGGAGTTTGTGTTCATCCACCTGTGGCCGAGGTTACAGGTCTCGAACACGAACCTGCACCCCTCCACAGTTTGGGGGAGATCCCTGTGAAGGGCCAGAGAAACAGACCAAATTCTGCAACATAGCAGTCTGTCCAGGTAAGGACGTCATATTTTATTTTATTTTTTTAAGTTTTTAATGTTAATGTTAATTATAATATAACTACTCATTAGATTGTTTAGCAGCATGCCAAATCCCCACCCACTCACACTTATGTACAGGTGAGGCTGCATTCAACAATTACTGGACTACTTTCCAAAACATACAAATTTAACAATGACTCCCACTTCACACAGCAGTTAGCCAAGTGTGGGGAGGTGAAGAAGTAGCAGAATTCCAGTTCTTTTTATTCTTTAAGCTAAAAATATACTTGTTTCAACTGCATGTTTGCGACGGTGCACATGACGCTATACAAAGGACAAGCAGACCTTTGTTCACATAATATTACGTTATCTAAACATATTCACAAGGGTCTGACTGTTACAAAAATTTGTAACAGGACCATAAACTTGCAGGACCATGCATGCCGACAAACCTGTTTGAACCTTTTTGAATCCCTTCTCACAGTTTTTTTGTGCACAACCCTGGAAACACGAGACTAGTTTACCTAAAGCATACTGAACCTATAAAGTTTGAACAAACAGTGTGTCTGTTCTAGCATTTCACCATTAACAAACTATAAGATGTTTCAGTAGAAATATTAAGAAGTGAGTACCATGTAAATGTGAAAAGTGTGCTCAAGAAATAAAAATGAACTTGTTGTATTTTGAGTTATATAGTATTTAAAATTGAACATTGTTGTTGTGGTGACCCTGGCCTCCCTCAGTGGATGGCGTATGGAATGAGTGGTCAAGCTGGAGCTCGTGCTCTGCCTCCTGTTCTAATGGGACCATGCAGAGAACCAGGGAGTGTAATGGACCCTCATATGGAGGCTCTGAGTGCAGAGGCGAGTGGCTGGAGACTGTTGACTGCTTCCTTGGAGAGTGTCCAGGTAAGAGAGCCAGATGCCCATTTTGAAGAAAGATGGTTACTTAACTCCACATTTACTACAAATTACATAGACCTTCAGTTTACTAGCATTGTAATTTATAGCATTTTGTAATTTTCTAAATTTAGAATATTTTATTTCCTTGTTTCATTCCTTTAATAAAAGAATTCAGTTTTTTAATTGCAGTGGACATATGCTCATTTCAGACTTGCTGTGATGTATGGTACAAAAATACAGGAGGCTGAACTGGAGGTGGCAGAGTTGAAGATTCTCAGATTTTTGTTGGAAGTGACCAGAATGGACAGGATTAGAAATGAGTACATCAGAGGGACAGGTTGAGTGCTTTGGAAACAAAGTCAGAGAAGCAAGGTTGGGATGATTTGGACATGTGCAGAGAAGAGCTAGTAGATACAAAGCATGGATAAAGGATACTGAATATGTAGCTGCCAGGCAGGAAGAAAAGACCACAGAAAAGATTTATGTATGTAGTGAAGGAGAACATGAAGTGGGATGATGTGAGAGAGGAGGATGTTAGGGACAGGGTGAGGTGGAGGTAGATAATCTGCCATGGCGACCCCTAAAGGGAGCACCCAAAAGAAGAAGACTAGGTTAGCGTTGCATAATTCGCAGTTCAAAATAATCCCAAAACAGCCCGTTAGTTTATCCATTTGTAGCAAACAGGTTTCTATAAAATGTGTAAAAACACTGGTATGTTCTTAATGTATTTCATTATCATGATTCACTCATTCTCTCAGTGGATGGCAAGTGGCAGCCCTGGTCCTTGTGGTCGGGTTGTTCTATAACCTGTGGAGGGGGGAATCAGCAGAGAAACAGGATTTGTTATGGGCCCTTTTTTGGAGGGCAGCCTTGTCCTGGAGAACGGGAAGAGGTCCGCGGCTGTAATGAAAAGAGATGCCCAGGTCAGTGGTTGGGTACACAGTTTGCTCTACTACATTAAAGACTGAAAAGTGCACTACTTAGAAACTCTAACTCTTGGTTATGTGAATAATACAGTTGCATGACACACATTTATGTTTCTCTTGGAACAGAACCTCATGAAATATGTAGAGAGGACAACTACTCTAACATTGTATGGAAGATGACTCCAGCTGGGGATACAGCAGCAGTACGCTGTCCTGCTAATGCCATGGGTGAGCTCACATGCTTTTTGCATTTACAAAAGTTACACTTGCATGTCCTGTAAAGGCATGATGCAGCAAGGGTTCACCAAATAATTGGGGGTTAACCCTCATATGTGTCCCCATACAGGGCTTATCCTTCGCCGCTGCACCCTGAACGAGGAGGGCATTGCCTACTGGGAGAATCCCACCTATATGAAATGCATTTCTAATGACTACCGCAGTATACAGACTTTAGTGAGTCCAAATAACTTACTTTTACATCCCTGGTAGCCTTAGAGCAAAAAATGTATAGGAAGATATTGCAATGTTTTAGATGTTGTGTCTGGCTGAAAATGTGTGAAACTTTATATAGTTTTTTTTTTTTCATTAGTGCCAAAGTCTATTGCCTTGGTTACATTGTTGTGTTATTAAGCTGTGTTATAACTCAAACTAACTAACTTGTGAAAACTAACAGAATCCACTTTCTCTGCTAGACTGGGGAGCATTTGTCCAAAGCGCGGCGTGGCCTTGTGGGAGATGGAGTGTCGGAAGTGATGACAAAGCTGAGGGTGATGTCCAGTGAAGGGACTAGCTATAGTGGTGATTTGCTGGCCATCATAGATGTGCTGAAGAACATGACAGAGATCTTCAGGAGGGCATATTACAGCCCCAGCAATGCAGACATGAGGGTGATTTGATATATGGTTTTTCCAGTAGAATACTGCAGTGTGTAATCCTGTTTAAAGGTGTCTTCTCCCTTACAGTTAATCTCTTACGATCCAAAAGGTCACTGTCAACCCATCTAGGGTTAGAGTTAGAATTTTTGTTTGTTTTGTTGTCCACCCATTTTTATACAATTTTTGCCCCTATGGAATACCCAAATGGAAAAGTGTTTAACATAAAAAAAAACTATAATGCCAAAATGAATGTATGAGACTTCATTTGAAGGGTAATATTTTCTAGGTTGTTCTAGTTAGCTAATGCTACAGTCACACTAGGGAAACCAGCGGTTGGAGACAGTGGCATGACCAAAATTATTGTAAGAGTTTGCAATGAACTTGCAATTGCGATGCGTTTGAAATGGTTGTAAAGACGAGGACCAGGTCCACGACCACACAGTCAGTTGCCATGTTCAAAGCATCAAAACAGTGCTCTCAGTCTGCTATCAGTTTGCCACTGAATGGGGTCAAGTTGGCAATTACATGCAACCTGTTTATGATAATATGGCTGGAGGATGATGATTTAACTGCAAAATGACTTGGGTGCTAAGCAACCTTGTTTTCATGTAGGAATATAACCAGAATACAACCAGCTGAGTTGAGTCCACTACTCCAAAGAGATGTGTCACAGACGAGTTGCGCTCAAACTTGTGCACAGACTGTCAGAGACTGATTGCAATGTGTTGACAATCTGTCTGTGTTTATAAGTTAGACAGCAGTTATTTGCAAACCTTCCCCAATCTGTCTGGGAGTGATTGGACAGCAATTTCTTTGGAGACAGGTTGCCTCCCAACAGGTGACCTGTACAATATCCCCGCCATCAAAATTGGTTGCCCAGATGTTGAGGGTGTTGGTGGCCACAACTGCTTGAAATTGGTTGTGGAATGCAAAACAATTCAGTGCAATCATCTGAGTAACCACTGATTTTTCCTAGTTGTAAGGAGGTTGCTGTCTTATTTTCACTCTAGTGTGACTGAGCCATAATTGAAAATCCAGTCCTAACCCTAGACAGGTCGCTGGTGACCTGGTAGAGGTTCAAGAGGTAGGGTGAAAAATTCATACATATAGCGTTTTTTTACTCTGCGCTTTTCTACTCAAAGCACTTTATACTACAAATGCATTGGATAAGGGGAAGAAAATGGATGGATGGATGGATATTCTGTTACAACATGATGTTGAAACATACTTTGTTGAAAGAATTGTCCAAACTGCAAGAAATCAAGGCTTAAAAGCAAAAAACAGTAAAAGTATTGAAATGGCAAAGACATTGTAAAATATAAAGCTTTTGTAGTTGTATTCTTGCTATTCTTACTTTTTACCTATGAAGTTTTTGATCATATAAATGCTAGATTATCCTTAATCAAATTTGACAGAGCCATTAGTTACTTTTTGTCTGAATAGTAGCAACCTTATAATTTCATGCTGTCCACTGGCTGAAAATTGTAAAACTATTGATCCCTCAGATTTTTCTACATAGCCAACATGGCAGTCGCTAAGAAGGTTCTAGAAGGACTTTGAAGGACTGAATGCAAAATATTTTTTCTGTTCCAGAACTTTGTGCAGTCAGTCAGCAATCTGTTGCTGGAAGAAAACAGGGAGAGTTGGGAGGAAGCGCAACTGGTTAGTATCAGCCTCTCTTTCTAAAATAGAACTCATCCTTGTCTGTAATTGCAGCTCCTGTTGAACTTTGTGTACAATAATAACACCAACAATGATAGAGTAGAGCTGATGGCAGCAGAGATGACAAAGACACAGGTGGACAAACAGCCCACCTGTGTCTTTACAGAAAGAGGAAAAAGGGAAAGGGAAATGCGAGAAGTGCTGAAAGACAGAAATAACTACAGATAATGAGTTGACGCAAACACCCACTCATCCATCTGCTGTATTTATTCACTTCGTGCCTCCAACAAGCTGTCCAGCATCCCCCTGTTCTCAGGAATTTCAGCATGCAGGCAGAGGAATAATGCTAAATAAAACAAGCTGCTCTCCTCCAACTGCTTCAAATGTCTTAAAATGGAAATGGCACACTTTGTGTTCCTCCAGTATAGTTCGATTACATGAAGGAGAGTAATCAGTAGTATATAGTAACTACTTTACTCTTACTTTACAATTATTATTACCTTCAGCAGTGAGGAGTAGTCAACCACATCTAATTAAACTAATAATAGATACATTTTGCATTTGCTTGCTGATTGCTCATTCATATTTGTATAATGATTCTGTTACTTTTTTACTAATTTTTGTGCAGTTTAATACTTTAATACTCTTTAATGTAATTGAAGCCCCTCTTTAATTGTGACTATGGTGAAGGCACCAAAAATGTTCAGAGAAGTTATTGCATGCTTTTATTTTTAGAAGATGCACCTGCTGTATGATACGTTATCAATTTTTTAGTCTGAACTACTTTTGGCTTTAGTTAGATTTCTGATTCAAATAGCTTTACAGTAGTACAGCCATTTCTGTCAGCATTGATTAACTTCAACTGTTGCAGCTCTGCTTAGACCAAACATTTTCTGAGATTGTTTTTTTTTAATTATTTAGTCATGTTAAAAAATAAATGTGATTTGATGTAATAGCAGATGCTGCATCACTGCAATGTATTAATTCAAAAACTCAAGCTTTTAGCCTTGAGGCCTTTATCAAAGCCATTTATTTCTCATCACCTACATTCAGTGAACCATGTACTTTCTTTTTCTTCAGTATTGAAAAAAACAAAGCTGTAGAATACACTGTGATGCACAAACTGTAAATGTTTGTAAATGTAAATGTTAGTTATAGTTGTGTGGGATATAAGACACCATGACACTGAATCAACACAGGGAGGTGTGGCAGTACTTGTCTCAAATTCCAGATTTTCTATAAAAGGCCTTTTGTGTGTCAAGTGCTTGAATAGCATTTCAGAATATTCACCTCAAATCCATAATCCTTTTTTCTTTTATTCTCCTCTCATGTGTCTCTGTTTTCTCAGCTGGGGCTGAGAGAGCTTTTCCGTCTGGTGGAGGACTTTGTGGATGTCACTGGCCAGAGGATGAAAGGCTTTCAAGACATGTATGAAGTCACCGATAACCTAGGTCAGTCTTATCTCCATCTAGGAGATCTCCACACCTCTCTCTTTTTATCAAAGAAATGCTCCTATCATAGCTTTCTCTGAAGATAAATCTCCATAACTACAATAGCAACCAATAAAAGTGAGGACACAGGATGGTAGCCTGATGGTTAAAGACATTTACCTTGGCTTCAGTCTAAAAAAAGCTCCATCAACCAATGCTATATCTGTATGCCCTGTCAGCTGAATGTCAATTTTAAGTTTCAGTCGTCAAAAGCCAATTTTAGCCCATATCAGTTTTTGCATGTAGGCCAATAAGTGACAGAAAACTGCAGAAATGAAAGACATATTTCAGAAAAATAAAGTACCTTATTATACCTTTACTATTACAGTGGCTTTACTAGTACAACTGCTCCAATGACAATATACATTGAAGGAGTACTTCTTTGTGTGCTTGTGGTTTGCACCTTGGCCAGGGTTGAAGCTCTGTTGTACCTTAACTCTTTGAGGTCTAAGTCATCCCTACCCCCAACCATAACCATAAGTGTGTGTGTGTGTGTGTGTGTGTGTGTGTGTTTGTTTATTTATTTATTTTTGGAAAAAATGTAAATAGTTTTTGATGCATTTGATTTTTTGGCTCCTGATTGACAAGAACTGGTGAACCTTTTTTCATTAAAAAAAAGATGATTTAGACCTCTCAGTGATATTTGTACAAAAAGCCTAGGCTATCCCTGGGTCACACCTTCAACAGGTCACCAGTCTATCACACGCCCACATCTACACTTGTGGCCAATTTAGAATTACCAGTTAACTGTGTTTGGTCTAAGTCATTATTGGTGACTCTAACCCTAATCCCAACCCTATGCTAGAAAATAATATTCTAACTGACACATCATAAATTATTTATATTTTTTCTCAAAAATCCTTTGAGCTTTTCTCCAAAGCATAGGGTCAGGGTTAAGAGCTAGAGTTGGGGTCATCACCAATGATCACTTCAGAGAGTTAACCTGAGAAGCATATTGTTGGAGAAAACTCATGTAGGCACAGGGAGAACATACATACTCCACACAGAAAGGCCCCAGCTGAGCAAGAGTTTCAAACCCAGAATCCCCTTTCAGTAAGACCATAGTGCTAACCAGCCTGCAATAAAATTATGTTAACTAGTGTATTTCCTTTTTACCAGATATTGCATCTTAAAATCTAAAAGAAACAGTCCAAATATGTACCATTTACTATGTAGGAACATACACTATATATACCTTTCTGGCTCCTGAAAAAAGGTAGAGTATGAAGGAGGCAGCACACAATATCCATTCCAATTGGCCTGGACATTTGCATTCTCACATTCAGTTCCTCCTGGAACTAATGTCTACAAAAGTTCAGGGCTGTAGTGCATGTGTGAAAACAGCTATAGATAGAAATAAAGGAAAATTAAGCAGTAAATTAAGGATAAAGTGGTAGCTATAGCTGATGTCCCCAGTGGTAAAGCTTTTTTAAATGTCAAATATTAATTCAATTCACAAGCTATTTTATTTAATTGGGTAGCTATTTAGCTCCAGTTTTCAGCTCCTGTGATTTAATATTGCATTTGTGTAAAACTGGACTTGTTAATTTTACTTCGGGGGTGGTATGGCGGTCCTGAGAGGTCAAACGGACTGCAACTTAAGAAAACACCAGAAATTGAAGAACACTGCAAAAGCACACAAAACACAACAGAAGTTGAATAAAACAAAATCTCTTTTGTGTTTCAACTTTTTGTTGTTTTTTTTTCTATTTCTATTGTATTTTATTCAACTTCCGTTGTGTTTTGTGTGCTTTTGCAGCGTTTTTCTAGAGTTTTTCTACTTGCTGAAGTTGCAGCTCTCAGGGCCACCGTAGGGTGAGTGGGTTGGGGGTTGTTTTTGAAAACAAAACAGGTGAGACAGAGATTTGCTATCCTTCCATCCTATGAAGTTTTAGTGTTGGTCATGCACCAAAAGCTCTTTAAGCCAACTTCCTGGTATGTAACTGAATGCTATTTAGAGGGTTGAACAAGCACCACACCTTCAGTTTGTGAGGATGTTTTCTGTTATTTCTGTTGCTTTAATGCTGTTCTTTGCAGAATAAATACAGCTGTGTTCATAAGTTTACATACCCTGGCAGAATTTGTGATTTTTTTTTGGCCATTTTTCAGAGAATATGAATGATAATACAAAAACTTTTCTTTCACTCATGGTTAGTGGTTGGGTGAAGACATTTATTATCAAACAATTGTGTTTGTCCTTTTTAAATCATAATGACAACAGAAACTATCCAAATGACCCTGATCAAAAGTTTACATACCCTGGAAGTTTTGGTATGATAACGTACAAAC
>VUQS01031695.1:0-11764 GCA_015108495.1 Heterochromis multidens | reverse complement strand
GGAATTTGGAGGCCAAGTCAACACCTCAAACTCATTGTTGTGCTCCTCAAACAATTCCTGAACCATTTTTGCTTTGTGGCAGGGAGCATTATCCTGCTGAAAGAGGCCACAGCCATCAGGGAATACCGTTTCCATAAAAGAGTGTACGTGGTCTGCAACAATGCTTAGGTAGATGGTACGTGTCAAAGTAACATCCACATTGATGGCAGGACCCAAGATTTCCCAGCATAACATTGCCCAAAGCATCACACTGCCTCTGCTGGCTTGCCTTCTTCCCATAGTGCATCCTGGTGCCAGGTGTTCTCCAGGTAAGCAACACACACGCATCCACGTGATGTAAAAGATAAGGTGATTTATCAGACCAGGCCACCTTCTACCATTACTCCGTGATCCAGTTCTGATGCTCATGTGCCCATTGTTGGCACTTTCAGCGGTGGACAGGGATCAGCATGGGCACCCTCACTGGTCTGTGGCTATGCAGCCCCATACTCAACAAACTGCGATGTAATGTGTATTCTGACACCTTTCTATCAGAACCAGCATTAACTTTTTCAGCAATTTGAGCTACAGTAGCTCGTCTGTTGGATCGGACCACACGGGCCAGCCTTCGCTCCCCATGTGCATCTATGAGCCTTGGCCGCCCATGACCTTGTCGCTGGTTCACCACTGTTCCTTTCTTGGACCACTTTTGATTGATACTGACCACTGCAGACCGGGAACACCCCACAAGAGCTGCTGTTTTGTAGATGCTCTGAACCAGTTGTCTTGTCTGCAGCCTCCAAGAGCCCTAATCTATAAATGACATGGATAAATACCAAAGCTTCATGGGTTACAGAATAACTAGCTGTCACTAAGTGAAACATAGCAAGGCTTTTATATACAACAATTAACAAGCAATGAATTGGGATACACTAACCACTAATGCAGTAACAAAAGCACAAACATGAGGCTTTCAGGCAAGCTGCCCACTCTAAATCACAGCTACCCTGAGTAGTGTGGTGTGGTCTGTCATTGAACAAAGTGAGTGATGACATGGAGCAGCCTAAGTATTGGGGCATCAGTCCAATCAGTCTGGGTGGAAGGTTGGATGAAGGAAGGAGTAGTCAGAATGGTAGGCTGTGTAGGAACCAAGTGGAGACACCAATCCAGAGCAGGGACTTTCACGTACTATTTTGCTTACTGAATAAAACAGGGTTTGTTACAATAATTGGTGAAGAAGTGCACAAACCCAAGGCTGTACCAGCTAAAGTAATTGTGATGGTTTTATAAACATGTCAAATGGATGAACATAAATATTTATTTATTTTTTTCTAAGAACTAACTGCCACAAAGTACCTGCTGGATAAAAGCACTTAAACCTTTCTTCAAAATCTTTCCTTGTATTTTGAATCTAATAATATTCCAAATTAATGTTGAAGTAACTCCTAACTGAACAGGAGTCTTTCAAGTAAACAGAAATTCTTTTTTTTTTTTTTTGATAAATTTTTAAACTGCTGCTGAATGAAATAAACACAATCAAATATAATGTGGGACATCTCTTGTGATAATGTGAAACACAGGGATCTCCAAAAATCCAATATTCTTTATAAGTGCTCTCAGACTGTCAAATGTAATTTTATTTGGGCGAGTGGTGTAATTGCTATTCTTGGTCAAATTCATTTAAACTGGGCCAGTTTGTTTCCCTGCTGTTTTCTTTGCATTTGTCCAAACCAATAATGTACAGCCAGACTCCTTCCATCTTCTTGTGATGGATCATAGCTGCTATCTGGAGGCCGTGCCCAGTGCCTTTTATGATCAATTTTTGGCAACATTTTGTCAAATTCAGCTGTCATCATGGATTATAGCTATTGACAGAGATGTTAAGATGTGCTATAGGATGAATCACCATCAGTTTTATGACATTTCCGCTGAAAGGGTAGCCTACAGTATGTATGAATGCTTACACATTCATATATAGCCACACACACCCACACATTCTCATGTTCGTTCGGCTGCTCATTTTTACACCATGGCTGTATTGTACATGATCTAGCTGTTCAAATTTGATTAGGTTCATCAGAGAAATTTGGTTTGATCTTGTAAAATATATAGAAAAAAAGGAGATTATAAAGAATACAAGAACAAAAAACTTGAAAATTGGTAAGGTTTGAAAAATGAATATGCAAATACATATAATGGGATGTTCTATGGTTCTATGGCTGTATTGTTTTTCATCTGATACAGAAAATCCTGACTGTCATTTAAATAGACTGCCATAGTGTTGGAAAGTGAAGCATGTTCTCATAAAGGGTGATAGGACATAATTCATGATCAGCAAAAATGCGGTCTTGGACAAGGATCTGCCTCATCTCTCCTGTAAAGGATTTCAGTGTCCCATGCATGATTCAGGAAGCCATTATTTCATTTTAACGATGCCTCAAAACCCTCCAGACCACAGCAGGAAGTGGTTTGGTGCAGCCAGGATGCTCTAAAACTGTAAGACAGTTTCAATGCAGTTTTAGAATGATCAAAATATTGTCAAGTGTCCAAGAGGAGCTCCGACATAATTCTTTTGCTGTGCTGTACTGTATTAGCATTAGACGTCACTCTGTGTCATCTTTTGCTTTGAGACAGTCTGAATGGCTGTTCTGGTTAGTCCAGGACTTAATGCATCTGACCTCCTTTCACTAATGGAAATGGGCCTTTCAGATTTACTCAAGGCTGAAATCACTTGTTTTCTCAACTCAGTGCATCTCGTCCAAAACAGAGGGTGCTTGCTGGGTAGTAACAGCCCACATAGCTTGCAGGGATTTTTCCCATGTGCATGACCTAAGCCATTTCCGTGAGCATTTGTGTTATGAATACAGAGAGGAAGCCATGGTTGATGGTTGTTTCTGTCGAGGTAACAGAATTGTGAGTACAAACTTTGACACAAGTTGCACATGTACTTTTCTTTGATATAATACACACTTGTGCAAAAACCCACTCTTGATTCAGTATGTCCTTGGCCTGTCATGTTCCATTTCTCTTTCCTCTTCTCAGATCATTAAGGGGGAATTGATGCTGCCTGTTCATTATACAAGAGCTAAATGGAAACAAAATGAAAATCTGCCACTCACTGTCACTCATGATTGCATTATTCCATTACTGCCCATCCACAGTAGGCTCTCAAGTCAAATAATCAGATACAACCAATAGTGCTTTCCACTTCCTATTTCCTGCTTCCTTTTCTCACCATAAATCTTTAACTAACCAATTAGTAATCTCTTATTTGCTGTTGTTCAGTGTGTCATGCCTTGCATCTACAGAGGATATTGTTTCAAAAACAGACATTAAATATACATGGAAATGGCTGGATGAGAGCTGGCATATATTATTTAGGAGAGAGGAGGATATTTCAGTGTTTCCCTTTGTGGTTTGAATGGATCAAGCCAGAAGTTATGTTTGGTAAGTCATAGAGGATAAGAGATACCTTAAAAGTGAAATGCAACAACTGTGCCTCAATAGTGTCTATGACTGTCACTAAAGTATTAGGTCAGTGTTAGGAAAATACAAGAGAAGAACAATCTCACTCTTAAATATGAGGCTACAACCAGAAGGTTGTCAGCCTAGCTTAGCTAAACAATTCAGGTAATCTGTGCTCCTGGCTATCGAGGTGGTCAAGCAAAACTCCAACTTCTGCTTTTGTACAGGTTAAACAGTGTCCAGTCTTTATGCTAAGATTCTCCTGCTGTAGCTTAATAGAAATACCAGTTTTCAAAACTGATGCTCTTTTAACATAATTTAAATGATGGAAAACATTTGATCCAATTGATTTGTCCAAGTAATCCAAGTTAAATAACAGAGTATAGTTTATAATGTTGTACATGTGTAAAAATGCTTCTTGCTTTGAGATGGTATTTTCTTGTCTCATTTAACTTATATTTTACAAACAGATAGTGGACACATGCTGTCATAAACTGCTTGACATGTTGGCATTAAAGTTTAAAAAAAAAAAGAGAGATACCACTCAACTTTGGTGGTATCGTTGTCTTTTTGACTCTTAGTAACTTAGTTCCCCCCAAAATATCAAAGCACATCTTGTCAATAAATACATGTTGTCAGCAGATGTATTCAGCTAACAGGAAGGTGCTTACACACAGGATTTTACATATTGTAAAATTATTTCTCATATTGGAGTTCTAAGCATCACTGTCACATACTTGGAGAGAAAGGTGTGATTGCAATGTGTGGTCCAAGTTTCAATCTGCTGTTGGGTTGATCACAAGGTCAGGTTGTCCTTTACTCCTCCGATGGATATAAAAATCTGCTCTGTGCTTGGTAAAAAAAAAATAAAAAAATGGGAACATCCTCACATGCTCATTGTACTGTAAGTTGTCTCAGATTTGAGGACCTAAAAACACAAAATCTTGGCATAGAAAAATATTCTTAAATACAGGGACTCTCTTACAGGGTCACAGGAAAGAGGCTGGCATAATTACAGGGACTATAAAACAGACTAACTTAGCGTAAACATTTCTAGAAAGGTGTTACGTAGGAATGTTCTCAGATGTACTGTGACCAAGGAAGTGACAGAAACTACTTTAAAAGCGCCTACACACTGTATGAAAACAGAGGCCTACTTTTCTATGAGCCTATATAAAGTGCTGGTAGTTGTTTTATGTCATTGCTTATGTATATTAATGGAAAATGTCTCAGCTTTCATCAGTTTCTGTAATGATTGTTTTTGCTGCTTTCTCGAACTGCTTAGAAAACTCTTATGCCTCTTAAAATTTCTCCTCCCTACTCTCTTTCACCTTAAGAGCTCTCTCAAGTTATCCTTACTGGGATCTCTTAGCTGTACAGGTAAACTCTTTAAAAATGTCATAATTATAGGATTTTCTTTGAATTTGATCATTTAGAGCAACTCTTCTTTTGAGGAAGCTTTCAGAATAGGGCCCCACAAGTTGCAGCTGGCAATCAGTCAGACTAGTTTGGAGTGACCGGGAATTAAAGTAGAGAAAGCAGGTGACCAGGGGAGAATGAATAAAATAACCAAAGCTGTTACACACGTTCTCAAGATCATGATCTCTGTATCACTTTTTGATTTGCAAGGTTAGCAGTAATATGTCAAAGCCCACACATCCTCTTGCCCCCTAAAGAGCAGAAGTGAAGAATACTGAGTCAGTAGATGAGTGTCCGACTCACATCTCAATTATTCCCTGTACTGTAGTGCAGAGTCATCGCTTAGACAAGTTTTTACCAACAGCCAAGATTGCTTTTGGGACAGGGATGCAATATGGTCCAGAGCAATCTATCCTAGTGTCAATATGTCAAAACACCATCATTCCTTTTTATAATGTTGCTAATTGTTAGTGCAAAGCCTCTCTGACTTCACTCCATTTGGTTGATAGTACCAGGAGTCTTTCCCAGAAGCTTGTTATCATGGATGATGAATAGTAGACTAGGTGGTAGCATACTGAATAACCAAATCTGTAATACATTGGTTTTATTGGGCATTATACAGTTTTTTTTATGCAGGAGGTGCAGCTTAAGGTTTGATTTAGGGACTTCCACTGCTACATGACAAACGCAAGGGGAGATGTTTTTTTTTTATCTACATCCAGTGTTGCTGTGATTTAAATGAATTCTTATTGAGTTATAAATCCCAAAAAGAAAAGGTAGGTAAAATAAAGAATATGAAATAAAAATTAAACAGAATACGTGAAATAAAAGGATAGTCCAGTTACAGGCGTATTTTACTTTATGCTCATTTTAAATCGGGAAAGTTCACTTAGTATGTGTTACACTGCTGTGATATAAATATCTACCTCTCTGAAAAGCAAGTTATTCATACTCAGAGCATCATGACTTCAACTGAGTGAACCTATGAAACTTTTACCATATTGAGGACATTTATCCAACAGTGAGTAAGAGTAATTGCACTTCAATTATAAACTGTGTTTTTAATCAAGGAAGGCTGGTGCTCAGTCCAATCCACTAATTGCTTTATCCCTGAAGGCATCCACTTACCCTCTGAAGTGATGAGGCTGCTGATGAAGCACACATTATCTGTATATGGGTGTAGGCGATGCTTAAACAGAGCATGTGTTTTTCATCCGCTGCTTTTGATTTTGTTCACAGAACTTAGTTTCACATGGATCTTCAATGAGTACCCCTCATTTGTCATCCAGGACACACGACGATTTGTGTCCCAGAAGACAGGCAACCTCTACATCGCAAAAGTGGAACCCTCTGATGTGGGGAACTACACCTGTGTAGTCACCAACACAGTCACCAAAAACAGTGTTCAAGGTCCACCAACACCTCTGGTCCTGCGGGTTGATGGTATGAAAGAAGCTCTTTACTAAAAATACATGTAGAGTATAAAATAGGAAGAGTATGTTTTTTAATCTAAAACTGAGACAGGGCGTTTTTTTTTTTTTAATTACGGCAATGGCTTTTATTATAGCCTGGCAATTTTCACACCCCCAGTCTGACAGTCTTTTCAGAGTATTTTGATATGCTCTGATCTGATTGTTGAAAAAAATGGAAACACTATTTTCAAAGTCGCATTAATTTATTTTTGTACATTTCAGGTACAGTGATATCTATGCACTATGCATTTCATGATCTTATTTTTAAAAAGTAGTAAATTAATCTTGTTTTGAGATCAAGAGATGACAGCAGGAGGAGTAAGAGATATGTTCATTGAATATGCAAAAGGAGTTCACAGGTCAGCCCAGCTTCATGGCAATTTATTATCATGCAAACAGAGTTGTGAATACGGGGCTTGGTTTTAACTGTCCTGAGGGTTCTTCTCTGTGGGTTGTTTGTGTCTCTATATTAATTGAAATTTTAATCACCAAACCAAAATATACAGTGCAAAACCCCTTCCAACGTGAGAGTTATAAGTTTCTAGAGCCAATATACAGCATCATCACATAGTGATCTAAAGTATTTGATTTTGTTTCATTGTAACCTTTTCAGTCCTTAAGTTGAATGAGTTCCCCTCATGTATGTGAGGCATCACTCCCATTTTTCTCTTTATAACTGCAGGTGTGATGGGTGAATATGAGCCAAAGATTGAAGTGCAGTTTCCTGAAGTTGTCCCTGTTGCTAAGAGCTCAACTGTCAAACTGGAATGTTTTGCACTTGGAAAGTATGTCCCACTGTGAATTGTTACACCACATTCATAACTACACACTGAGCTGTTTGTTTTAGCATTGTAAGCTGCATGGTAAGAGCAAAAGATTTTCTTCCATTGACTTCTTGTCTCGTACAGACTGTAAAGAAAAGCAACACTCACCACTTTATGTTTC
Source organism: Heterochromis multidens (assembly GCA_015108495.1). NCBI lineage: Eukaryota > Metazoa > Chordata > Actinopteri > Cichliformes > Cichlidae > Heterochromis > Heterochromis multidens. Next base: position 4,484 of record VUQS01031695.1, on the reverse strand, counting down.
AGATTAATTAAACATTGAAAAGCTTCATTACTGCTATTCATTATTATTATTAATATATCAAGCTAAGGTAAATCTCAGCAATATACCAAATTTTATTTTTATTAGCTGATATTTACCTTTTTGACTATCAGCCTATCAACAAAAAAGATGACATTCAACAAAGGCAGTGGCCACTGTTTATCACTTGTGTCCCATCAGTTTTACGGTTCTAATATCTGGAAGTCACTTTCAAAGAGCAATACGTGTCTTATTAGTGAAAATGCATAAAGTTGTATAACTGAAATTTCACAAATTCAGTCATTGTAGAAAGATGAAAGGCTAAAAGATTTTAAAATAGTACACGTAATATTTGCAGAAGAAAGGGGGATCAGTATCCACAAAATCAAATAAACACTCAACAACCAGAAAATTAACTATAGATAAAGTTGAATTGAGGTGCCCCTCTTATCATACTGCCTTTGTTATGTTAAGGGTGTAGCATAAGCTATTATCAATTTATTATATTAAACATTGGTGTTGATATCACCCCAGAGTTTTACAAACAGCACATCTCATTGTCCAGAATTTGTTTTTTTATGCCCTTGTTGTGTGTTGTATTTTTGTGGTTTTAGCCCTGTGCCAGCCATCAGCTGGAAAAAAGTGGATGGAGCCTCTTTCACCAGGAAGGTGGACATAAATAAAGCCAGTGGAGTTTTAGAAATCCCTTACTTCCAGCAGGAGGATGCTGGGATGTATGAATGTGTGGCTGAAAACAGCAGAGGAAGAAACTCTGTGAAAGGAAAGCTGTCTTATTATGGTGAGCAGGAGCACGGTTTGCCTGTGTTTGATCTTAAACTTACCTTACTTCACACCTCTTAGAGCTTAAAAAAATATCTCATGCCTTCAACCTGTCAGTCTTTTTCCTCATATGTCATGTAGATTCAGAGACTTTTCCCAAATCCTTTACCCATTGATTTATAACCTTATTTAAACCCCTTCAGAGGTTCACTGCTCTGAAGTATGATTGAAAATCTTCCGAATAAGAGTGTGCCATTGGTGTAGAGTGTAACAGAAAGTTTTATTTGTTGTCATGCAATCTGTACTTTTTATTAGAGCCTGTATATAACTGCATCACATAGTAGAATGTGGTAGTAAATTAACCTATTACCAGTAGTACAGTTCAGACAAGCCCTTTAATGTGCCAGCAGGTAAGACGGGGCACACAGATTTATACCACCTTTCAGGGAGATGTGATTTTTCCTTCACCACACTGGACTTATGGCCCACATTATGAGAAAGCTTTTAACGGTCCTTGATGAAGGATTTTTATGGTTTTTCTCTCCATTATTTTGCAGTTTATGCATTGATGATATCTGCCCACAAGGCCCAATAGGGATGTGCTTGAGTGAAATAATCAAATCCAGATTTTTCTTTCCTGTGAAGGAGGATGTCTTTGATATGATAATACAGGTTTTTTTGCAGCACCTGTGGGTTAGATGAAATGCTCACAGTACCTGTAGGTAGGCTGAAGATTGAATATGCATTTCTTTAAGCAGTAGCGTGCTTAACAATGTAGGATGACAATGTAGGATGCTTCAAATAAGTAAAATGATGTGGTGTTATGGTCATGTTCTAAACAAGGTAATAATTTTTCAGCAACTTAACAGCTAGTGTGCTGGCCTCTGTACCTCATCTCAGCTACAGTTGTGTGGAAGTCATGTTTCTCTTTGTATGATTTAAGTCGTGTCTCATCTCAAAGCCGCACAGATTGACTGGCTGCCAGGTGATAAAAATCAGTAATCTCATTTTAAAGTCCCATAGACAGGTGCTTGTGGGACATCCATCAACTCTGTAGAAGAATAGAAGAATCAATATGGGGATGTGGTGCTAGTGACAACCAAACAGAACGAGCACAGTAACAATAAGGGTCGGCCGTTCTCCTTTCATTCCCCACTTAATTGTCCTTCTGCAGTTCCAGGGGGTTTTAAGTAATCAGATCATGGTTTACTGCATTTGAATGGGCTCAGTCACAATCAGATTGACTTTGTGTAGAAGTCACTTGCATGACTTCTTCCATTCCATTATGTTATCTCAGACAACCTCATTTGTAATGTTGTTAGCAGGGTGTCATGCAGTTGTGTCTCTGTAGTCACACATTTTCAGTACTCAGTGTATTCACTATACTAAATATATTTCCCTCTGTGAAAAGAGCATTAAAATAACGTTTTGATAACAAAATATTATCTTATCTCTACTGAACAGGAAATGCATGCATAGCTACTCATACTCATACTGAAGAGTAGTATTCTCAGACACTATTCCATAAAAGCAGCCATTCAGCCATCCTTTCTTCCGTGTAATGGTTTGATGATTTTTGTCTTTTATTTTGTTTCATATTTTATTAAACGCCAGCATTTTTGATATGGCAATAACCCCACCCCCATTCTAAGCTCCATAGAATGCAGTACAACAAATTTATATTGATTCCTTATTAAATAATCATATTTTGATCTGTAATGACGCTATTTATAAAAACACTGTATTCTAAATGGAAAACGATTGGCTTAAGTTGCTGTGTGTGGGTGAGTAGTTGCCATGCTAAAAAGTCCTTGGCACTGAATGTACCATGGGTACTAAAAATTTATGAAATTATTATCATTGCATTATTAAAGTAGCACACCTAGGCAAGCAAACAGACTGACTCAACTGGCCTTCCTCTTGACCCTGGCAGGGCATCATGTGTTTGTGTGAGTGCTTCCCAAGGTCCATAAATCTTTTTACGCTCTCTACAGAGATAAGGTGCTAGCCATTTGTGTGACATTATAAACACAAATAGCTCCTTTTAATTGACTTTGATGTTTCAAGTGACAAAAAGTGACTATTGCTTGTGTTACCAACTGCATTGCTAAAAACAAATAACCAGACATCCATTGTTAGTCTCAATGGATTCTTTTTAAAGATTTTTAACATCCAAGCAAACACAAAATATTCCTCAGCTTTAAACTTTACAGTGGATGGCCTCAACTATGCACTATTGATTTTTCTCTGTGATAACCTTATAAAGCATTTCTTATTTATATATTTTCCATGTTGAGATCAGCTTCAGGTTAATTAGGAGTACGTTTATGATTTGTGCCCTTGAATGCTTTTTAAAGAAATAATTGCCCCGCTTGGCTGATTCATTGATTTATTCTAAAAGTGCAGCTTAAGGTAATACTGAAGCATTTGTTTAGCTATAAAGTGTTAATTTTTAAAAAAAATATATGTGGTTTTTGATTTTCTAGCTGCACCTCACTTTACTGAAAAGCCTCAGGATGTGCAGAAGACCATTGATGAGACTCTGGTGTGGGAATGCAAGGCCAGCGGCAAACCAAAACCCTCGTACCGCTGGCTGAAGAACGGAGAGCCTCTGGACCCCATGGAGGTAATGGATTTCTTTTTAAATTGAGTTTTGTTCCATTGCTTTTAATAAACACACAAAAACAATTTCCTCCTCTGTGCAGCATTGGTCCCCCCAAAAAAGCACAACAAAAATGGAAAGAAACAAGTTAAAAATTAAATCAAATAAAACAAACCCCCCCCCAAAAAAGGCACACAAAAGGATCTCACTTTTGATCAAAAAATCAGTCTGCAACAAAGAACATCATCAAGAGGCATCACCTTTTCAAGCTGAATTGCCAAATTTACTTTGGCTGAATTATCAAATACTGAAGATTCTTTGAAACAGGATAATCAAATAATAACTGTATTTCCGAGCCAGAAAACCAGTTCAAAATTGTGGTTGTGCAAATTGTTCGCTGAGAAAACTCCTCCCCTGTTTCAATTGTTTGGTTGTAAGAGTTTACAAAATAGCAGCCTAAAAGCAGAACAGTTTAGGTGGCCTGCTTAATCACATTTTCATAAACACGTTTAAGCCAGACACTATCAAGCAAGTCCCCCAGACAGATACATATACTAATAATAATAATAATAATACATTTTATTTGTTGGCGCCTTTCAAACACTCAAGGTCACCTTACAAACACAAGACAACAAGAACAGTATTAAAAAACAGGAATAAAATTAAAACAATAGAACATATAAAACAAGAATGATCATAGCTGGTATGCAGATGTAAACAGATGGGTTTTGAGCTGAGATTTAAACTGTGACAAGGAGTCAAGTTGGTGAAGGTGTAGTGGTAATGAGTTCCAGAGATGAGGTGTGGCACAACTAAAGGCTCTGGCACCCATGATGTTAAGTTTGAAGTGAGGGGCAGTCAGGAGAGCAGCTGAAGCTGAGCGGAGGGCGTGGGAAGGCGTGTAAGGGTGAAGAAGGTCTGAAATATACGGAGGTGCCAAGTCATTGAGAGCTTTGAAGGTGAGAAGCAGAATCTTGTATTGAATATGTTGAGGAATAGGGAGCCAGTGAAGCTGGATGAGACTGGGTGTAATATGGTCAGTAGACTTGGTGCAGGTGATGACTCTTACTGCAGAGTTCTGTACCATCTGAAGCCGATTGAGGAG
>VUQS01031694.1:0-30989 GCA_015108495.1 Heterochromis multidens | reverse complement strand
CAAGTTGTCATTGATGTTAAAGGAGGCAATACACGGTATTAAGAACTAGGGTATGTAAACTTTTGATCAGGGTCATTTGGATAGTTTCTGTTGTCATTATGATTTAAAAAGGACAAACACAACTGTTTGATAATAAATGGCTTCATCCAACCACTAACCATGAGTGAAAGAAACGTTTTTGTATTATCGTTCATATTCTCTGAAAAATGGCCAAAAAAACTCACAAATTCTGCCAGAGTATGTAAACTTATGAGCACAACTGTGTGTGTGTGTATATATATATATATATATATATATATAAGAGTGATCTAAAGATAGTTTTTTTTTTTTGACAGTTCGACTTGTGTTTAATGGACTCTTAGAAAAGTTCAGGAATACAGAGGAGAGTTAGAGGGAAAAAACTTCCAACGGGGGAGTAGGCTAGAATATTAAAGTCTTAAATCAAATGATTATCAATGAAAGCTTTGCATTAGATTCTTTTAAGCAATTAAAATAAAATTGCATGGCAGGCAGATGAGGTAGAATGAAGTCAGCAATTTCCAGTGAAAGTTTAACATTTAAGATAAGACAGGAATATTTCATTTATCCCAAAAGTTGAGAAATTACTCAAAACATGAAAAACAGCAAAACAAAACAACTTTTTCCCCAATAAATAGAGTCAAAGAAATATATTGTTTTAAATTACGGTGTGCACCTAAATTATATCGATTTAGATTAAAATCAATTTCAAAATCGTGATAGATGTTCATCATTACAATTGCACTAGCACTGTATTCGAAGATATTTTTAAGCACTGTAAAAGCTAAAGTAGCACTCGGTACCAGCAGTAGATATGGGCAGACATCACTAACTTCCATGTTTAAAGCTCCTCATCATCATCCATGAACAGCATTAACTTTTACTGACTCTCAGTAGGATCTTAACTGCTTACTGTTTCTGACAGCTTAAAAGATAAAGTTATTATTATTTGCTTACTTAACTTATTTGCTTACTAACACACAAAATACACAAATCCAAAATTCCCATTGTGATCATTAAGCTCTAGAAATATTGACCATGTAATGACCAGAGACAGTATAAAAGATTAATGTAGCCACCATGATGTCACCCTCTGGTTTTGGACTCAACGTTAGCATTTTAACTGCTGCTTGCTGCCAGCAAACTGCAACTGTAAACTGTGTGGGTGCAAAACACGTACCGGCTAATTAGTGCTGAGTTACAGACTCATGAAATACTAGAATTTCAGTCACTAAAACTTGAGCTTCTTGATTGAGCTGTGCCACGAAGCAGATCATAATCTCAGTAAGAAAATCTATTAAAACATGTCCCAGAAGGCACCAACAAAGTGAAAAGGAACAGTTTAGTGTGTTTAAAATTTAAAGCAGGCTTTAGCTGCCTGGGTCAGGATACCTGTAAAAGAGGCCACGCCCCTAACTCCAGTAATGACACAAAAAAGAATTCTCCTTCTCAGAGGTCTTATGAAGAAGGAAACTATCCAGAGGCTCAAACCGCTTTATGTACCAGTCTGTAAACATGTTTATTTCTACTGTGAAGTTGGGCATTTTAACCTGGGGGCCTATGGGGACTGACTCACTTTGAGACGCAGCCTCAAGTGGCCATTCGAGAAACTGCACTGGCTTCATTTTTCAGTTCTGGAGGTTACCGCCTGAAACTGATCTATAGTCAACATCAATTATCGGCCTTTAAGTTAACGTCATAATAATAGTGAGAGGATGCAGTCAAAAATGCATCTGAAGCACATGACTTGATTAAAAGTATACAACAATAGGATCTGCTGCCTAAAAAAATGTACGCACGGTGTATACAGGGTTAAAGCTGTCATCATACTATCAGCATTTTATTGAAAGTTCTTCTTGCATTAAGATAAATTTTAGAAAAGCTCTAAATTACATATAGCAATACAGTTAAAACTACAAATCTCCAATAGGAGCAAAACATAAATACACACTACACACATATGACTTATGGTTACACGTATTGGGTCCAGTAATAATAGATAAATTCCTTTTTAATTATCATTTTTAAACAAAGAAATAAGCTCTGTGGAAACAGAGTAAACATTAAATCAACAGATTTCCAAAGGAACTACTGCATTATCTCCATAAACAGGCAATAAACACCAAAGTAGCTCGTAAAAATTAAATCATATGATTTCCAATGGACGTTCTGTCATAAATTTATATAAATTTTGTATAAGTTAGTGAGGCTGCAGTTAACAGAGTAAAAATAGTACTTTATAACTCTGTGTTTGTATGTATGTTGAGCCTTAAATACACACACATTCAGAGTCAGTACTATCAGTAATAGAGTCAGTTTATCTCAGATGAACTGGCAGCTTTACTCTCTCTCCCTTTCTCACCATCGGACTGGACCACACATTTAATAGTTATTTTACACACACACACACACACACATACACACACACACACTCGGAGGCATTGCATTACAGCGGAATTTCAGGCAGCTGGCTGCAGGCCTGTGTGTGTGTGTGTGTGTGGTATCTGGTTTCAACCAATCACTGACCAGCTAAGCAGAATAAACAGTGAAAATGAAAAATTGACTGCGTTTAACAAACCGAAACGGGGCAGCCAGTGGCATCAGTAACACCAGTAGAAACAACATGTGAGAGTTAAATCAGCATATTTTCTAATGGAAGTTCTGAATAGGATTCTTTCAAGAAACAAAATGCAGAAGAAGGACTGTTAATAATGGAAGTTTTGACTTGGATTGTGTTTGTTAATAATTCACTTGCAGTAGACAGACTTGCAGAAGGATGTTAAATCAGCAAGTTTTCAGTGGCAGCTCTGACTTGGATTTTTTTTTTTTCTTTTCCATACAGTGGAAACACTGAGATGCATGGGTTGAGTTTCAGTGTTATAGTTTCCAAAAATCAAGATGGTTTGAACCACATTTCAGCCACAAAGACAAACGGAACCCAATCACACTGCAATGATCAAATGGTGATCAGTGTCTGTTAAATACGGAAGTTTCCAGTCGGAGTTCTGAATTAGGTTTTTTGGAGGAAAAGAAAAGCAAAGCAGCTTTGCACAGAAGAAAATTGTCCGATTTCTAATGGAAATTCTGACTCTCACAGAAGAAAGCCTGTGAGTTAAACCAGCTGGTTTCCAAGGACAGATCTGTTTGGATTTCTTTAAATTAAACATGGAAAAATGGTCCTGTAGTAAAAAAGGAAAAAAAAAACTTAGAAGTAGAATTTGCAGATTTGTAATGGAGAGTTTGGTTGATATTTTTATAGAAGACTAGAGGAATGTTTAGTAATACCATCTCCACCAATCAACTCAATTCAAACCAAATTTCAGCTGCACACACAAAGTGAAGCCAGACAGTCATAACAGTCAAATGGGAATTAGTGTCTGTTAGTTCTTCCAATTTCCAGTGAGAGTTCTACATTTGATAAGATTTGCACTGGAAAACCTGATGGTTTAATTAGCAAATTTCTAATGGAAGTTCTGATTTAAGTTTTTGCAAAAAATTCAAACAGCTTGTCAAGATTGCTATTAAATCAGCAATTTCCCAAAGGAAGTTTTAAATTGGATAATCTTTGTGCTGAAGAAAGTCTTGATGACAGTTAAATGAAGTTCTGACTTGAGTGCCTGTTGAATAAACAAATTTCCAATGGAAATTTTGAACAGAACTATTGTACAAAACAAAATGTGGTTTCACAGAGTAAAAAGGACTTGGTGATGAATCTGACTTGGACTGTGTTTGTTTTTAATAAGAAAATATACTTGCAGTGGAAAGATTTACAGCTGGAGTTTTAAAGTTCTGACCTAAATTCATACAAAAACAACAGTTTGGCTCATTAAAAAAAGACTTAATGAGGGTTAAATGAGCAATTTTTCAATGGAAGTTTGGAATTAGATGAGCCTTGTACAGCAGAAAGCCTTGATGATGGTGAAATATGCATCTTTCCAATAGAAGTTCTGACTTAGGAAGTTATTTAAAAAAAAAAAAAAAACAGCTCATCTTGTAAAATATGACAAGCAAATTTTCAGTGGGAGTTCTGATAGGGATTATGTTACTAAACAGAGTCTACTTTTTACAGAAATAAAAGCACTTGATGACAGTTCTGGCTTGGATTGCTTGATATTTAATAAAGAAAATACACTTGCATACAGAGATTTACAGCTGGAGTTTAAAATCAGCAATTTTCCAATGGAAGTTTAGAATTGGATAAGTTTTGCACTGAAGAATGACTCAGTGACAGTTAAATTAGTATCTTTTCTAATGGAAGTTCTGACTTGCATATGAAATCAGGTGGAAACAGCTGCTGCTGCTGGGCGTTAAAGCCGAATCTAATTGGATATGTGATTCAGAGCTCAGCTGGACATTTGAGTTTGTTCACGTCACATGATCCTGTCAGTTAATGAAACTCAGAAGGAGTGTGTCTGTCAGCACGCACACACACACACACACACACACACACACACACCATAGTCATTTCCTGAGGCTTACTCAAGCCTCAAACCAAACTTCAGAGTGAAAGTTAATGATTTATTATAATGGCACTTTTTCTGTCAAGTCCTCACAACATGAGTAATGCTCATCACTGAAACACACCCCGGAGCCAGACAATATGACAGACGGACTGTGTCTCTGGGTGAGAGGTCAAAGGTCAGAGAGAAGCTGTGTGTGTGAGATCGTGACTTCAGGCTGTGCTCAGAACAAAGCAGGTGTTGACGGTTTGAATCCCAGCCGAGAGTCACAAGTCAGAGGTCACTTCCTCTATCACTCTGTCGCTCTGTCACTCCCCTGTCACTTCTTCTTCTCCTCTTTCTTTGTTTCTCTTTCATGTTCTCCTGTTTACTTCCTTTCTTCCTCATCTTAATTTTCTGTCCCTCAGCTACTTTGCTCCAGTTGATATGCTTCTTTCCATTTTTCCCTATTCTCTCCCTCTAGTTCTTCCCAAATGGTGGATTTCTGCTCATTTAAGTGTTTCACTGGTTGATACCACATGAGCTGAATTTATGAAAATGCCAAGTGTAAGTTTTATTTTCGTCAGCTTGTTTTTGCCATTGAGCAACAAAGAGGCAGAATTGAAGATTTTGAATGGGAGTCAGGTTTTTGAAAATAAAGTAAAAACCTGACTTTTGATGTGTTTTGTGGGAAAAGGCTGAAAAATCCAGGATGATGCTAGCCTAGTTTAGCTGCTAGCCTACCTCCGTCACCAGAGACCAGCTTCACCACCACCTCTGAATCCTACAGCAGGCACAGTTACAAAACTCCCATTTGGAATTTGCTGTTTTTGTTTGTTTCCTGTTTTCTGGTAAAAACTCACCTGAGAAAATGAAACTCAAAGATGTTTTTCTGAAAGAGTTTGGTGTTTGGAAAAATTCTGCCTGTGTGAAATATGGGGAAAAAAATTATAGATTACACCTTTAAATTGATTTTTACAGCATGCGAGTGTGTCAGAAACGTGTGTGTGTGTTTGGTTTCTGTCTGCTGCAGTGTCCTACTTTAACGTCTCCTCCCTCGCTCTGCTGCGAGTGTGTGTGAATTGGGGTGTGTGTGTGTGTGTGTGTGTGTGTGTGTGTGTGAGAGAGAGAGAGAGAGAGAATCGGTGTCTCTGTTAAACAGGATTGTGCAAGTGTGTGTTTAGTTGTGAGTCAGACCTGCTGCCTCTGCGTGTGTGAGCGTGCATGCGTACGCAGCTCGTCAGCTCTAATTAAGCTCGGCCTCTTAACGAGTAGACAGCTAATTAACACACTAAGAGAAGCGCACACATTCGTCCTTCATCACACGCTCAGCTTTCTTCATCTTTTTTGTCACTATCTTTTCCTTCCTTCCTTCCTTCTTATTCCCTTTCTTTCTTTCTTTTTCCTACCTTCCACCCTTACATCCTTTCCTTATCTCTTACTTTTCATCCTTCTTTCTCTATTTCTTTTTATTCCTGCCTTCTTAGTTCCCCCTTTCCTCATTCATTTCCTTGATTCTTTCCAATTTTTTCTTTCCCTGTTTTCCTCATTTCTTTTCATCCTCCCTACCTTCCAACCTTACTTCCTTTCCTTATCTCTATTTTAGGCTATATTTTCATGTTTTTCCTCATTTGTTTCCTTCCTTCATTCCTTCCTTCCTTACTGTTTCATTTCTGTTCTACTTTCTTTCTTCTCACTTCTCTCCTCACTTCCTTTCCTTACCTAGAACTTCCTTTTTTCCATATCTTATTTCTCTTCTGTTCTCTGATTTTAATTGTCTCTCTTTTATTTTTCCATTTTCCTTCCTTCTTATTTTTCTCATCAATTTTTTCCCCTTCTCATTTTCTCCTTTTTTATCCCCGTTTCCTCCCCCTCTGTCTTCCCCTTCTCCCACTTTTACCCCTCCTTTTCCTCCTCTTCCTCTGTGGTGTTTTTCTGGGTCAGACGGAGGGAGGGAGGCGGGAAGGTTTGGGGAGATTTGGGGAATCTTATTTTAGTCGCTCCACATTTTCTAACAGTGTGTTTGTCTCCTCATCAGCCTTCTGCTTTATTTAACATCACACGCTCACCACCATCATCATCATCACCAACATTATTATCATCATCATCATCATCATCATCCCTCTCCTTTAAAATCTAATCCCGTTATTCGCTTTTAAGTCTGTGAAATGGTGTCTTCTTCTTTTTCTTTTTTTTTTTATCGTAATACAAAACAGTCCAACACTATGTGTTCAGTGTGAGCCATCCTCACAGTTGCTGGGCAGATTTTGTGGATATTTGTGGTCACCAGAACATGAATCCTAATGATTTTGTCAGTTTTTCTATATACATTTTTTTTAATTCATTTGAATCAGTGAATTTCCAGTTGAAGTTCTAAATAAAAGGTAAAGTGTTTACAAAAAAGCAGATTTTAAGTTTTCACTTGAATTGTGTTTAATTCAAGAGAACCGTCTTTGTAATAAAAACCTACTTTTAAATGTTAACTTGGCACAATTACGCTGGAGGTTCTGAGCTATATTATTCCTATATGTGGGAAATAATTGGAACTGTTAAAATTGCAGATTTCTAATAGAGGTTTTGCTACAGATTTACCAATAAATTGTAAAAACATTAACTATATCTTTATGGGGAAAAATGTATTAAATTTTTTAATTAATTTAAATAATTTAATTTTTAAAATAAACTTTTAATTGAAGTTCCAATTTGGATGTTTCGCATTGAAAAGCATCTCAATTTGAAATCTGTGATTAAGAGTTACCGCAGATTTTCAGTGGAGGTTCTGACTTGATTGTTCTTGTTAAGAAAACCATATCTGTGCTACTTGAAAAGGTAAATCATTAGACTTCCAGTGGAAGTTCATTGTTAGGATTTTCAATAGAAAGACTTGTGGGTGTTAAATTGGCAGATTTTCAAAGACGAGTCTGACTTTTTTTTAATGAAGAAAATTATCTGTGTATGGAGGACCTAATTTAAAGTTAAATTAGCAGATTTCAAATGGAGTCTCTGTGCTGGGTTTTTCACTAGATAATGAAAAGAAAGAACGTTTGTGCATTAAAAAAAAGCTTTGTGAGCGTTAATGGAGGAAATTTCTAATGGGGGTTTTGATTTGATTTTCTTTGCTGTATAAAAGAACCACTTGAAAATTGAAAAGAAAAGTTTGAAAAATGTTTCAATTTGCTGCTTTCTGTTTGAATTTCCAGTTTGTTAGCATTCCTTATTGTTTTTAATGGTAGATTTAGCATTGAGCTAACCAGCAGATTTTCATGATAGCGTCAGGCTAACGGTTCATTCCTTTTGTGTGTGTTTCAGATCCGTGTGGATGGGATCCCACCACCTGCCCAGAATGCTTTATTGTATGAGACGGTGACTGTGGTGGAGGGGAAGCCAATCCTGAGAGACATGGTGTTCAGTCCTGACCATCAGTACATCTACCTGCTCAGTGACAGACAGGTAAATACACCTGTTGAGCCCTCCTCCTTATCTGATCAGGGGTCAGTCAAAGAGAAGGCCACATGTTTCGTGTGTCCTGTAAAAGCCAGTAAAAGACATCCAGACTCACAGCTGGCACAATGGCAACACTGACAAACCAGATAGGTTTGTTTGGGCCATCATTAACATTTCACATTTGAATGTTTATACCAAGATTTCCACTGTGATGGTCTGACTTGATAAATATTTTTGCTCTTCAAAGAAAAAAGGTCTGCATTAGATTTTTATGGATAATTCTAACAAAGTTTGTACTCAAAAGAATTTGATCATCAGATTTCCAATTTAAGATTTGCATTAAGCTATTTAATAGCTGTAGCCTCTACCAGCTAATGAAAACAAAGAAAAGCTCTGGCTTACTTAGTTTTTTGCCTGATTCAGAAAAATAAAATCTGTACAGAAAACTGACTTATGGTTGTTAAATCAGCAGATTTCTAATAGAAGTTCTGTTGGGCAGGACTAGGTAGATTTCCAATGACTGATTTTACTTAATTTTTTTTTTTTTGATGAGTAAAACTGATATGATATATATAAAAAATGTAGAAGATATCCGACTTATGAGGGCGAAAACAGCAGATTTCTGCATTAAGGATTCTGATCGTTAAAAAAAACAAAAAGAAAAAAAAACACTTGTTAAACCAGTGGATTTCCAGTATATGATCTGATTTTTAAAAGGTTTTGATGAGAAAAAGCACATCTGTATTAAAGGAACTTAAATGTGTTAAATCAGCAGATTTCCAATGAAAGTTCTGCATTGAGGTTTCTAGTAGCTAATTAAAACTGAGAAAAGTTCTGTACACAATAAAGATTCAGTGTTAAATGGGTAGATTTCCAAAGGAACATTTGAAGTAGCGTCTTTAGATACAGAAAACAAAAATCCTGTGTAGAAGACATACCTTAAATCAGCAGATTTTTAGTTTAAGTTTGGCAGTAAGGTTTCCAATAACTAATGGAAAAAAGTTCTGTATAGAAGACAGTCTTCTGAGTCTTAAATTGGCAGATTTCCGATGGAAGTTTTCCAGTAGCTAATGAAAACTAAGTTCTGCACATGAGTGTTATGTGGGCAGATTTCCAATGGACAATTTGGCTTAAATTTCTTGTAATGAGAAAAATTATCTTTGTACATATATCTATATATTAAAATAAAACATTGAATTTGGAGGTTTCCAAAGCAACTTCTGACTTTGATTTTTCAATAGCTACAGAGAAAGAAAGTCCTGCACAGAAGAAAGCACTATGACTTTGATATCAGCAGATTTCCAATGGAAGTTCTGCATAAGGGCCTCCAATAGCTAATGTAAACAAAGAAAGGTTCCGTAGTCAAAAACATCAGCGGGTTTCAAATGTAAGTTCTGTCTTTAATTTTTGATAAAGCAAATAGGCCCACAAAATACACAAGTCAGTTTATCAGAGGAGCTGCAGTTATTTACACAGGAGGTTTGGTGTGTGTGTGTGTGTGCGTGTGTGTGTGCATGTGTGTGTGTGTGTTTGCAAGAGAGAGAAATATGAATTGTGTTGTTTTAACATCTGCAGACAGGAAGCTGTGAATATGAATATCACTCAGCTGGCGCCACCACAAACACACTGTGTTTCTGAGGGTGGGGGTGTGTGTGTGTGTGTGTGTGTGTGTGTGTGTGTCCCATGTTAAAACTCTCATTGTACCACTGAGAGGAAGCAGAGCCGAGTTCAACAACTGCTAGTTCCTGTGCAGCTGAGGGAACACACACACACACACACACACACACAAATATGTTCATTTTTGTACATTTTTGGGGTGTGATGTCAGTAAACAGCTGTCCATCAGTGAAAGTCTCCAACAACGCTGCTCCTGCAGGACTTTAACTCCCCTCAATCATGATGGAATGTTAATTTATGTAGTTCTGGTTTTGAGTTTGGGTTATAGCTGTTTTTCTATCTTAGGATAACATCACATGATACTTATGAAATTTAATTACCTCTGTCTTTAAGAGGCATTTAAAGAAGTAAATTTATAGATTTCCTGTGGAAGTTCTACATCACGGTTTTTGATAGATAAAATTAATTCTGTACAGTGTAAAAAAAGATTTGAGACTTTATGAGCTAATTTTATAAGCAAATTCTGATTTAATATATTGTGATTAAGAAAAATAGAAGACGCATGGGAAACAATTAAATAAGCAGATTTCCAGTAAGCTTTGTTCTCTGATGAAGATACATTAAAAAAAATGCTGATATGTTCAGTATCAGTACATTTGCTCCTTTCCAAATACTAAAGAGAGTTGAGAGTTAAATTAACATGAGGTTTTCAATAAATAAAGATATCAAAGACAAGTTCTGTAAAGAACTGTTAAATAAGCAGATTCCTAAAGGGATTTATGACGGGGGTTTTTTTTGTTTTGTTTTATAAAAGAATAAGAAAAGTCCAAACAGCAAACTGATTAATTATCTATTCCATAATTTCAAAAGCATTGGCCGTGAAGATATGTCAGGCGGGCCACAAAATCCATCCATCCATCCATCCATCCTCTTCCACTTACCCAATTCAGGACATGTCAGTTAACCTGACATGTTCACATCTTTGGACTGTGGGAGGAAGTCAGAGGACCCAGAGAGAACCCACGCAGGAAAAACATGCAAACTCCACACATAAATACTCAGTCACCGCACCGCTGTCTCTATTTATACTGGTGCTTGAAGCACACCAGACTTGCTATAGTCAGGTGTCACCACTCAGAAAACACCTCCACTGGTATAGGAGTAGAAGAAGCTGAAACAGAATGCAGCTCAGGGATTCCCAGATTACTTCTGTGTAATCTGGGAATCCCTGAGCTCTTGTCATGACAGCATTAAAATGGAGGTAAAGACCAAAACAGTCGTACATTCATGTCTTCAACCCGGCCACGCCGACAATAGCACGTTTGCCAGGTTACAAAAACTGAGGTGCACGACAAACTGAAATTACACCAAAGTGCAGTGCGCAGCAGCAGTTGTGATGTCATTTTTGGCACATGCATCTGTTCGTGAGGGCGTCAACAGCAAACATAAAGCAGGATTTAGGCTCATTTGATAATTTTAATTATGATTCAAAGTATGAAGACTGGGTATGGCTGAACTAATCATTTCATCTCTTTCTGTGTCGCATACTGTAAGGTTTTCCTTTAAAAACACTGCATGTTTTGTATGTCACAATTTGTAAAGTAAGTAAAGTTTATTTATATAGTGCTTTTCATAGACATAAAAGTCACAAAATGCTGTACAACAAAGAAAACACTATCAAAAGAGAACCGTGTAAAAACAGAATAAAAATAAATAAAAACATACATTTTCTGATTAAACAGAAAAGTTTTAACTGTTTTTTTCTTTAAAGACTCCACACAATCAGCTAAAAAGTAGTAGTAAAAGTAAAGTAGTAATCTGTAAATGTTGTGGAGTAAAAAAGCGCAGTGCTTCCCTCTGGAATTTATTGAAGTTGTATTTTATTTATACAGTGTCAATTCACCACAACAGTCATCTCAAGACACGTTATATTGTAAGGTCAAAATCTTACAATATTAGAGAGAGAACCCCAACAAACTGATGATCCCCTATGAGCAGGACTTAGCAATGGTGAGAAGGAAGAACTCCCTTTCAACAGGAAGAAACTTCCAACAGAATCAGGGAGGGGCCGATATCTACTACAAGGAGAGAAAAGGAGAGCATAGAGAGACAGGACAAAACACAAACTACAGGAGAGAGAAGACGATAGTTAATGACATGCAGTACACACTTATAAACACATGAAGAGTGAAAAGGTGAGAAAAATGAGAAATGCTCAGTGCATCATGGGAGGTCCCCCAGCAGCCTCAGCCTACAGCACTGTAACTAAGGGAGGATTCAGGTTCACCTGATCCAGCTCTAACTATAAGCTTTATCAAAAAAATTCTACTTTTAGAAACTCTAAGAAACACAAGTAAGCCAGCAGTCTGAGAGTGAGGTGCTCTGTTGGGATAATATACTATCGGGTCTTTAAGATATGATGGGGCCTGATTATTCAGGACTTGATATGTGAAAAGAATAATTAAAAATTCTGTATAAATTCCAAGTGTCCTGAAATGTAAACACTTGAAGTACAAATAGGTCAGATGCGGAGTTGTATTTGATTAGCATTCAGAGACACAGACGCAGTGAAAAAAGAGAGCTCAGTCCTCAGCTCATTCTCTGCCTTGACACTGTTTCACTGCAGTGTTACATAAACACTCGCACACATTTACATGAGCATTCAGCAGCCAATCAGAACTGCGGGCTGGCTCCCATACAACCTGACAGACTCGACCAGTTTATGATCAAACTGATTGTTTCTGTCAGTGCCACACCTGCAGCAGCTGCTGCATTCACAGACAGGAGACAGGATTCCCAAACAGACACTTGCATGACCTAAAAACACTTCAATCCTCATTTCATTAGCCAAAGAAAAAAAAAGAAAGAAGTGGTGACTGAGATCCTGCAGTGTCTGCAGCTCTGTGTTTTAATCACGATTTAGTTTAGCCGCTGTGCCAAGAATTAAATAAACATAAATACAAGTAAACAAATCTAGAGGAAGATAAATTACTGGCATTATTAGCATTCTTACAGCAACCGTCCTGCATACATCTCGCCTTATGTTCAGTGACACAGAGAGAGGCAGCTTTCTAGGGGAACCTCTGAATTACAATTTTTTTTTAAAAGAAATTCATCTCTGAATGAAAGATCCTTGTAAGAGTTAAATCAGATTTCCAGTGGAAGTTCTGTATTGGGCTTTTCAATGGGTGAAGAAAACAATAAGTTCTGTCCATAATACAGAGCTGTGTTAAATCAGCAGATTCCCAGCGAGAGTTCTGACTTTATTCTTTTTAATTAAATAACATTAAAAAAACAGCTCCACAGACACACACAGGGTCTCAGTGACTGTGTTTCCATGGAGCTGAGTATCCTTTAATTAGGTTTACTTAAAGAGGACCTATTCTGCTTATTTCCAGCACATTTTTATTTTTGAACCCTGCTAGAGTAGCTTTGCATGATTCAAAATAATCCTTTCTTACACCTCGCCCTGCTATAACCCTACAAAGTCTTTTAGCTCCTCCTCCTCCTTTCACTCATAGTTTATGTAGAAGATGCTGACTTGTCTGGGAATACTGGTCAACTACACACCCAGGGGTAGTGAAATGTGTTGTAAGTTGTGCCTTACATCTACAATCAACATGTTTCAAAGGTGCAACTTTTACTCCATTTCAAGTTTGCTTTGCACTTTTCAGTTTCACTCAGCAAATAGTTAGCAAGTGTTTGCAGACAAGTCAGCATCTACGGTTGGAGCAACCTCCAGCAACCACTCCCCCATTGGTTGGGGAATACACATTTTGCCCTAACAGTCAGTGGTTGCCAGGAGGTCGCTGACCAGTTTCTAGGTCTGATTCAAACCCAATTCATCTCTGACAAGTTTGCAGTATTTTCGCTGTCACTTTGAGCACTGAGTATCTGCCACAAAGCTGTTTTACTTTGTTCACTGCAAAACATTTCTGGGGTCATCCCTAACCCTAACCCCTGTTAAAATAAGAAGAAGAAGAACCCATAAGAACCCACGGTGACACAGGTCCACTGCCCCTTTACACATTGAGGACAGTTCCTTTTAAAGTTTATAATGTTAATAGTTAATAATTTTCCTGAAAGTAGAAATGGGTCTGGGTTCTTATGGGATAATATAGCAATTAGAAGTGGAAACAATGAAATAAATGCCAGTAATGTATCCCACACAATTTTGCATTATTCTTGCCCCACCAATGGGACCTGTTTGTTTTTGGTGTTTTTTTAACTATGAAAAGTAAAGTAGTAGGAGAAATAGATTTATTCATAATGGGAACACAGAGAACTCTGGTTTTATGTGTCCAGCAATTCTAGTATACTTGTTATTAACCACTGCATGCTGTTTGTTCAGATGCCTGTGATGTTACCAAACAAAGTTTTCAGTTTTGAATTCAATAATCTGACATTCTTGTGGCTGTTAGTCTGGAAGACATACTTAACTTTTAAATCAGCAGATTTCCAACGGAGGTTTAACACGGGGTTCTTCAACAGACAAAGAAAACAAAGAACTCTTTACCATTGAAAGCTTAAATGGATTTGACTTTGGCTGACCTGTTGGTAAACTGATGTCTTGTGAACCACAGCTTGTTTACTTTACCATTTACCAACTTTAATGTTGCATTATAGCGTATAACTAGTTTATTATAAGTTTATATGCTGATTATGAAGACTAAAAATGGGGATTAAATGAAGTGTTCCAGGAGTTTCTTCTCATCAGTTGGATTTTATTTGAGTCAGCATGATTTGAACTCCGCATATCAGTGAATAAACAATGTGAACGTTAGAGACTGTATGAGAATGGGAACCACAGAGTCAGCAGGTTTTAGATTTAGTCCGATGGAAACAGCAGCGTCTCTTTAAGAGGAACCTGATAATGGGGTCACAGAGGAGACAGGACCGTCTGTGCGAGACAATGAATGTATTCATGTGTGAACGTCTGAATGAGACCCACAGAGTTATCACTGTGTTTACTGTCTCCCTGCTGCAATGGCTTCTGGGTAAACGATGTGAAACACACGTACTGGTATTTACGTCTTTGTGAGGACCCCAACTGACCGTCCCTGTCTCAAAGAAATTAGTTCATACATTGTTTTACATCTTAAACTGAGGTGGCAAGCAGCTGGATTATGTTCACTTATTTTTCATGTCTGGTTAGCCCTCAAAGACATTAAGAGACCTAAGGCATCACTGGTGGTGACCCTACCCTAACCCAATGTTTTGGAGAAAAAATGACTTTTTTAGGGAAACAAAAATTAGTCTAGTTTTTTACAGCTGACTGACAAACAGATAATCAGACAGTTTGAATATATAATTATAATATATGTGAGACTAAACCACACAGGAAATAAAAACTTGTTGGACATCATTATTATTTTAAAAACACAAACACACACAAACAAAAAATTCCCACTTAACAAAAATCTCATCTGAAGATATGGAAGCAATATAGGACTTCTAAACACAGCAAAACGAAGTCATTGTCCTTCGTTAGACATTGGAGGTAGGAAATGAAAGAATGTCCCCACTTTGAAAGAAATTATCTTCACTTTTTGAGATCTTCGGACTTTTTGTACTAGTTTCCCCATTTTCCAAATTTCTGTAAAGTGCAAGAAAATTGTACCCATTCTACAAAAATGTTCCTGCTTTGTGAAAAGGACTCCGAAGATGTCCTTATTGTCCTAAGATGTCCTAAAACTACATCCCAGTATCTCAGGTTCCCTCTCTTTCAAAAAATGCATACCAATGTCTCCAAATTCACAAAAAACATGTCCCTCATTTGCAAAAAATTAATCCATGCTTGGCTAAAATATCCTTTCCCAAAAAATGTCCTAATTTTCTAAAAATGTCCCTACTTCACATTTCCGTGTCCCAGTTTTCTACAAAGGTCCTCATAGGATCTGTGGTCCCTTCAGTGAGACAAACAACAACAACACACACACACACACACACACACACACACACACACACACACAGTTCAGAAAGTAAAGAAAATGTGCTTCACACTCTGGCCTCAAGCTGTTAATACCAGCAGAAACCCACAAAACCACAAATGTGTGATGTGGGAACAATTTCAGTAACGTCACGTAAATCAATATCAAATCAGCTTAACACATTTAATTCAGTAATAAACAAGCAGCTGAAGGTTCTGAAACATTTTCTGATACTGAAATACAAAAAAATGTCATTTACAAACTCTTATTCTTAAATGCAAAAATCTTTTAATTGAGCAGTTTAGCTAATTCATATCAAATATCATCCTAGTTTTCATTTGAAGTCAGATTTTTCAGGTATCTGCCTGTTTCTATTTTTAAAACTTGACTAAATGTTTGTGAGGTGTTTTTAAATCTACATGCTCAGTTGAAGCTGGTGGACTGGGTCACATTTCTTGTGTGGATTTTTGTGTTTCAGGTGAGCAGACTGCCGGTGGAGAGCTGTGAGCAGTACAGCACCTGCTCGGACTGTCTGGGATCAGGAGACCCTCACTGTGGATGGTGTGTCCTCTTCAACAAGTAAGAAACTTCACTTTGTTCTCATCATTTTGGTTCAGAGCTACTTTGCCGATGGCTGAATTGTGACGGTTAGATGGCAGGGCTTTAGAGTATGTTTAACACAGCAGGCCTGTGGGGTGCAGTTGTTAGTACCTACAAAAGCGGTCCAAGGACAACCAGTGAACCGGTGACAGGGTCATGGTTGCTCAAAGCTCATTATCCTACTGTAGTATGAACAATTTAATGCATGCTCTGACGAAAGGTGTCAGAACATACAATACTTCACAGCTTGCTGCATATGGAGTTGCATAGCTGCAGAACGGTCCCTTGAGTACCCATCATGACCCCTGTCTACTGCGGAATGCAGCTACAATGGATGGTCTGATCTCATGAATCACATTTTCTTTGGCATCCTGTGCACAGCCAGGTGTGTGTACCTTTCACTGTTCTATTCCCCCTCACCCACAATAACTCATTCATTTGGATAATTGAGTTACCTGTGTAGTCACTAGCCAGATTTACTAACACGTTGCACCAGCACAAATTCTGTCTTGGTGTAAAAAAAAAAAAGTACTGTCAGTATTTACAAAGAGAGCACAGTGACAAGATTGCATACTGACCTTGTTGCATATGTATTTCTCACACCCTGTTTTGCCCTGTTTAGTAAATCTGGCCCAAATTAGTCGATATGTGGCTACAGCCATTGTTTATACTGTTTATTGTATAAATTATTGCCTTCAGATTATTTAGAGCATCTGTGAGATGTGCTGGAAAAAAACAATCCATAGAGGCTCCGTCTTGCAACTTCCAGGACTTAGAGGATCTAAGATCTTAGTGCCTGATACCACAAGACACCTTCAGACATCTGCGGAGTCCAGGTCTTGATGGGTAGCAACCTTTTTCAGTGGCTTGAATAGGACCAGTGCAGTAATAGGCAGGTGGTTTTAATGTTGTGGCTGATGAGGCCATGCAATGAAAATCTTAACTCTCTAGACATTTGAAGTTATTTTATTAAAGCAAGAAGAAGAAAAACTTTTTATTATTTATGTTTTTATTATTTGTTCTACAAAATTCTTGAAATGTCTCCATTTGTTTGGGTCCAAAAACTTCAAACATTTATTTTGCATCCAAAATCAAAAGAAACCTTTTTTTTTCTTTTGTGATGCCAAAGTCTGCAAACATTTGGCACTTTATTCACTATTTTTGCCTGAAAACAGCTGAAAGTACTAAACAGTGACCCAAATAGGTATTAGGTAATTTCCACCAAATGCCTTATCAGTAAGTAACTACAGTAATCACTTCATCTGTGATACTTTTAGAATAGATTTCTAGGCTTAGTCTTTGTATTGCAAACATGAGAAGAGAAGCAGTGTTTTAGAGAAATATAAGTACTGAACAAAGACTCTGTCTGTCTGTCTGTCTGTCTGTCTGTCTGTCTGTCTGCCTGCATGTGTGTGCACTCCCATGAGGCGTCATTAATGCTTCTATAAATGGTTCTCACACTCTCTCTCATCACGATGTTTGATGTTCAGCATCCAGGCAGGTGGAGGAAGTTCCTCTTTGGATTGCCATCAGTTAGCTGCCCCTTCAAAGTAAAAGCCCCTGACTGGCAGTGAACTAAAGAGAATAAAAAGAAGCTTGTTTTTGCTCTGAAGCTTCCAAATATGTTGCAGCGGGACATCTTTGTGCGCAAACCCATCTCTCAGTGTGACATGAAGACGTGTCGCCCTCACATTTATAGTTTCAAGTTTCTTTCTAAAATCTCTGACTGTTCAGACAAGAGAAGATCTGAGTGAATGAAAAATATCTGAGCAAGTTTAACAAGCAGGCATGATGGCAGTGTCCTTTTGAACCTTTTTTTTTACCCTGAATTTTGCCTCCAAGACATGGTACAGGCTCCACTACTTTAAAGGGTGATGTCTACTGAAAGGGCCAGTTCACAGTGTGAAAAGAGCAGCAGAAAAGCAAACTGTGACTTGTTCAGTTCATCAAAAGGATGATATTAACTGTAAATGTACAGTCTTTGTGGTCCTCTCTGCTTTTCATCTCCTCTCCTCCTCTCGCTCCCTCTCTCATTCTGTCCATCTGTTGTTAATTAGAAGTAAACAGATCATTACTGCAGGCTGCTATCTATGTTGCGTGGAGCTGCATATGCTGGAGCTGCTGCTCTCTGTAGACATGAAACTTCACCTCCGACTGTTTCCTGCTCCAACTCCACCTGCACTTCGAGGATACCAGTGTCACTCACTTCTCACTTTTATTTTAATTAGTGCTATTCAGCAAACAGACAAAAAAAGTCACAATAAAACAATGGAAACAAGAATTTCCATCTCTCTCTTTAAGATGGACAAATATTGTGGGCCAGAAGGATGTTTTTATATGTTGACACCTGTTTTCCTATTGGTAGAACATCACAAATGTATTCCACTTTCACCTGTTTTTAGTTTAAACATGAAAATTAACTTATTTTACATTGAATAAATGGCTAAATACATAAATATTAAATAAATACATTTAATAGAATAATTATAAAGAAATAAATAAAGTAAAAGACAGCAATTTAAAAACTAAATTAAATAATTCTTTAAAGCAGAAAGTGTAAAAATAAAAATTTTATTGTAATATTTGGTAATTTTTCATGTAGTAACCATAATAGATTAACAGCAAAAAAGAATGATAAAAACAAACAAATGATAAAAAAAAGTTAAATATAGTGTGTATAAACATACTGTATGTAAAAATGTTTTAAAATATAAGTAATAAAATATTTAAAAAGAAATGTGAAGTGTTAATAATCTTAGTACATAGTATGAATTTAACATAAGTTTTAAAATTGTGAGTACAAAAACAATTTAATGTTTTTAGTGTCATGCAAATTAATTTATAAATGACATTTAAACACAACAGATGTTAAAGTGCTGCACAGCAAGCAAGAGACATAATATAAATAATAAAAATAAATGAATAATTTAAAAAAAATGGAAGTTATGAGCTACTAATATGAATTGTATAAAGGAATTGACAAATAATAAGGAAGCACAATCAAAAGCAACTTACACAGTCCTCAGAAACACACATTTGTGAATTAGTCTTCAACTGAAAAGGCAAATCAGAAAAGGTGTATTTAAAGAGTCAAGATTTGAAGGCGGCTGGTGATGGAGAGGCTGTTTCAGAGCAACTGAAAAAAATCGGTCTGCTGTAAGGACCAGTCTGGTGCTTAGAACTACATACAAAAGGTCTGATTGATACTCAGGGGCATGCCGATGCAATAAATATATGTGAGCAAAAATATTTTAAATATAGAAGAAATATAGAAATATTCCTAAAGTGCACAGGTAGCCAGAGAGGTGCAATATTTTTTTTTCTTGTATCAGTCAACAGCACTAAATAATTTAATATTTAAAATGTGTATAAACAGGTGTTAACCCCTTGGTGACCTTTCACTCCCCCGCAGGTGTTCCAGACAGGAAGCATGTGACAAGTGGGAGGAGCCTCAGCACTTTAATACCCGACTGGACCAGTGCGTCAATATCTCTGTTACCCCAAGCAGCATGTCAGTCACCTCCCCGGCAATGCAGGTATGCACCAGTATTTTCTTAATTGCAAAAAATAATCCCAGTAAGAGTTTCCCATTAGAAATCTGCTGACTTTACTTGCAAGTCTACTTTCAGCAGGTTTTTTCTTTACTCCAGCTGTTTGAACTCTTGTTCACACAACAGCTGTGGATCGAAACCCTACTGAAGTCTAAATAATGAGTTTGTTTTTAGTGACTGAGCCTCTGTTTGTGTCCAGTTAACCATTCAGGTGCAGAATGTCCCTGTGCTGTCTGGTGGCGTTTCCTGTGTGTTTGAGGACCTGAGTGAAGCCCCCGGAGAGGTGCTGGCCAAAGGTCAGGTGATGTGTATGTCACCATCACTGAGAGACCTTCCAACACAGACACACTCCTATGGTAAGAAACACACACTCACACACAGACTCATGTTTCAATTACATCACATTTCCTTACTGTCCAATCATGTTCTGGAGACATGACCTTTAACTTAACCATAACCTTAAAACAAGTTCTCACCCTAAAATTCAGTGATTTGGTTTTTGGGGACCCATCAAGTCCCCACTCTGAGATTGCGTTAATACAAGTCTCCAAACAGCACTAAAACAAGTGTGTACACACACTTATTCTGATCTTGCTTCTTTTGTCTCATCATTTTGCTTTGTCATCACATTTACTGTGTGATTCTGTTTTGTTAATCATGTCAGCTTCACTGTAATGCATAATTATATTGATCGATATCAACTAAATGTTAAGAAGAACGTTACGCTGTTAATTTCAGGAGAGAAGCGAGTGGTGCAGCTCAGCCTTCGCTCCACAGAGACTGGACACCAGTTCATCACTACCAGCCTCATCTACTACAACTGCTCTGTGCTCAACTCGTAAGTCTGACACACCCCTCTAAAATAATTAGCTTATGTGTCCGATAAGGTAATTAACTCATAAATTCTTCCTGTTTGTGCTCGACTACTCAGAACCTCTCTCTTTCTTCTCAGGTGCACTTCCTGTGTCAGCAGTGAGTTTCCATGTCATTGGTGTAAATATCGTCACATCTGCACCAACAACCTGCAGGACTGCTCCTTCCAGGAGGGACGAGTCAGCAACATGGAGGTAACACACATGCACAGACCTGTTTTCATCACTTCACTGGACTGTTAATCAAGTGCTAACACTAAAACATGATTTACCTTATGGGGAAGTAATGTCCCCTGAAGGGAGGTGAAGGAACATATGCGTGTCCCCACAATCCTTCACATAGCTGTCTGTCATGTTACATGTTTGAACATTAAGATAAGGCAGACAGGACGATGAGCAGACATAATATTACTATTATTAAGTTTTTAAATACCTTTATTTATGCTAAATACCAAGATGAAGATCAATGAACAAGCCTACTGTGCCCAGATCTAGGGGCCTAAGGAGATGGAGGGGAGTCTTTTACATGTTGAAAATAAAAAAAATTAACATAAATAATCTCTAACAACTTGCAAAGAGATGCAGAACAACAGAAAACAAATAAAAACCTGCTTCTGAATGGCTACAAACAGATGGAAAGCGACCATAAAGAGTCATAAATCAAATACAATGAGACACAAAAGCCCTACAAACAACCTGGCATGAATACAAAGAGACATAAAACAACTGTAAAAAGACACTTTCAGTGTCTACAAAACAACATATAACTATGGGTAAGTTACAACAAATGCAAACTTTGGTTCTGCTGCCAATATAGCTTCTCTGTAGGAGGGCGTGAGGCCATTGTCTCATAATCCACCAAAAGTGCATATCGATCTGTAAGACGAGACCTCTTTTCCAAAGCTTTTGAGGTCAGGAAACACTAACACCCCATAGAACCTATGGGCTACACACATACTCATTGACACATCAAGTGATCAATATTTTATTTAGCAGATTTTTTTGTAAAATCATTTCTATACAGTCGACACAGACACATTTTAACTTGTTAGCATCCATGGGTTTGGTTTTAGCCACATGCTAAATAGGCAGAGTTTCAGAAATTAGAAGATGTTACATTTCAAATGAAATCTTACATTTTAACATGACAAGTTTTTTTTTTTATTTTTCTATTAGAGTTCCAAACAGATGAAAAATCTGTATAAAGGGGTGGAGGTTAGTCTATTCCAAACCCTACCTCTAAAGCTTCATTTATACTTCTGCGTTGACTATATATAGCGCCTACGACACAAGTGGTCAACACAACTGCCAGCAGTTATACCTGTGCAGCATTGTTCTGCAATTTTGCAGTTTTTCTTCACAGTGCTCTTCACAGTGAAGTTTCCATTCGATTTGAAGTAGGTGGAAGGGTGAAAGAAGAAGTGTGGTACTGAACAGGCTGATCAGTCATTGTGGGCTGTGTCAGTACAACATATACAGTAGGTATATTTCTAGGGAAGGTGCACATGAGGGTATGGTGTAGAGTATGGAATAGGGTACAGTGAAAAGGTTTGCAGTTATGACATACCCAAAGTGTGGATTTAATACAGAAGTATAAATCTCTTGTAAGTCTAATGGTTAACTCAAACCCTAACCACTCATTTTCTGTGCCTAACTCTTAATGCTTAGAGTTTGAGGCCATGCGGTGTTGTTTTTGATCTACCCATTTGGGCTTTAACCCACGAGGCCTGGAGAGCTGGCCAAGACACAACATGAAAGACGTCCATCTTCCCTAAGTCTCAAGCAGCCACAAGAACCATTTGTCAAAGTTAATATATGCTTTATTGATCAAGAGATCCACAAAAGCAGGAGTTAAAATTAGCGTCCATGGTGAGCCAAGGCCAAACAAAAAACAAATCTATCACAGCCAAGATAAATAACCAAAAACATAATTCATAACAGGATCTGTTCTGCTTCAACTGGACCTTCAATCTAGGGTTCCTGTTCTCTCTTTAGCCTCTGGAAGTAACATGTGCTAGCCCGTGTATTGCATTTTAAGACACTGGATCTAAATAAAGGTAGTTAGTGAAATATTTTCACCTTCCTAACTCTCAGTGGGGGCACCAGTGACCTGGTGGATGTGAGGAGGTTAATAGCACAACAGCAATGATTAATTGTAACCATTTTATGACCTTAATTAACAGTAAAAAATAATACCATCCCAGTGGAAGTAGTGTTTTCAGGCTGGCCACCCCTACAGCAATTGTCTTTTTTTCTTTGAGGAGAAGAATGTTATCATCACTGAAGTCTTCTCTCTGCTAGACGTGAAACGTGAAACACATGAAACCCACATTAGTGTATCTTGTCTGAGTCACAGACTCTCGCTCTCTGCTGTCAGACTCTTTCTCTCTGAGTCATTTTCTCTGACAGTTTTCCACTCTGTCTTTCAGAGCTCGTCGTCTGTGACAGCTCTAATTCTTGGCTCTCTGACGGATTTTGCCATAGGTGCAGTGCTGCCAGAGTTCACTGCACTGGAACAAGGATCTCCCTTTTTTCCTCCAAGTGAAGGAATAGAAAATTGGTTAATTTAATTCATTTATTCATTTATATATGAAGAAGTTGCCAGGAGTTTGACTGGTGCTTTCAGTCCTTTCTTCTCCTTTAGTCTACACATTAGACTATTAAGTAAGCTAAAGATGAAAGGCATATTTTGATTAGCTGAAACATTATAAGTTAATTGAAATTAGTACTAATGTATCATTTATCACATCAACAACTGCCAAAAGTCATGGTCGTGTTTTTTTTTTATTTCCTTTTTTTATACGTAATTAGCCAGATTTTACTTATTTCAATCTTGTTTCAACCTTTTGAGTTGTGAAGGAAAGAAGGAGAATCAGAGAAACATGCATTGACGGAGAGCAGCAAGATGGAAGGGACATGTAGCAGCTGATGGAGCTGGTCAGACAGGCTTGAAGGACAGATGATCGATTCATGAAGTCAGTCTAACATTGATCATGTGGTCGGTTATAGTTGACTAACGTATGTAAACCTGCCACTGTAGGAAGAATGGCTCCATAACCTTGAGAATGAGTTTGTGCATGCATTTTTGTTGAGATTCATGGTGTAAACAAATAACACTACACCTCTGGATTTTCCATCTTTTTTTTCAGTGAACCCGCTGTGAGAGCTTGTTTTAGGTTATTATTTTTATTTATTGACTTTGGTAACACTTTATAATAACTACACACTATGAAGCATTAGCAAGGTATTAGTACATACTTAATTCATTATTTATAAACCATTACTCTTGCATTAGTACACATTATTATTTGATTTGATTTCAGCTTTCCTCTTAAATATATTTATGAATATGCAGCAGGTAAGAAAATCTAAAACATCCCTGTCCTACAAGTTAAAAAAAGACATTTTCTCACACCTAGTTACCTATAAATCATAATTAACATATTCCTCTAGTATCTATTAGTCTTCAGTTATTTGTTCATTTATTTTTTAGTTATACTGGGTATTTTCACATATTTGTTAGCTGACAGTGTGTCGAAATCAGCCAGTTTTTAAGTAATCTTCTGCAGGATGGAGCAGTGATGGAGGTCAGAGCTGCTCCCTCTGTCATTACATGGTTCAGTAAACAACAGTAAAGCTTCAGGTCAACAGTGAAGGGTGGAAGCACACACACACACACACACACACACAGACACACACACACCATGTTTAAATCTGTCCTTGCTGATGCATTCAAGGACTCTGTGACTGATGGGATTTAAGAGTCAGCTCCTGAGAGGTGTTTTCAGTCAGACGAGCTAAACCTGAATGTTGTTTAAGCTGGGATGTTTCCCCATTTTCTGATCTAAGTTCTAAAGTTTTTCAAGCATGTAAAGCATGTGGAAAATTTAACAAAACACCTTTACATCATTAGGAAGCAATGCAACATTTATACAGCATGTTTTCTGTAACTTCTTGTTTTCTCAGCATTTTTTAAGAGTTTTTTTTATTGAGCTCTGCACAAAAAAGCATCTGAGCCAAAATGGACCAGAGAAACCACAAAAAGTATTCATAAAATGATAAACTTGCAAAAACTAGACAAAGCAATTCAAAGAAAAATTATGTCAGAAAATAAGTCTCATTTTTGGCCTTTATAATGCAACAAAAATATAAGGGTGATGAAGCCATCGCAGAACTGTTATTAAAATGTTATTAATTTGACTTAAACTGAAGAAGATACTTATTTCATTAAATCTGCTACATTCATGTTAAACAGTCATAATTGTAAATGCTTGATTCACAGTCCTTTTCTAGATCCTGATTGTGAGATGTATATCAAAAATCGGGTCATGTATAACAAACTAAGCAGGTTTTAAAGAGCAAGGTACAGGTTTGTGACCCCAATGAGTTAATGTGTATGAAAATGAAGCAAAAATATATATTTGATTTAAAAAAAAATATTTGTATACTACAGTATAGCAGTACCACTACAGTAACATTCAGTGTCATTTTTGTAAGTTAGATACCCACCTGAAAAAAAAGAATTTGGTTGTAACACCAGCCAAACTAAGTCAAGTTTAACAATCTACATTAAAATCTACATGCAATCTACATTAAAAGGTAAAAACAAAAGCTAATCCAAAGTTGAAGTGCCATAAACCTGCATTCCTTTTTTTAATGGCCAGTATGATTAAAAACAAAAAAACAAACAGTTTGTTTGTAAAGAAGTCTGTTGAAGCACAGTCCCTGCTTATTTGATATAAGACCTCAGTGAAAACTTTCCTGATGTCTTTATGGTCTTGATCCCTAATTTCAGGTCTTGTTGAGTGTAACAGGAAGTTCATTTTGTACATTATGTTCCCCCTTAGTGTGTAAAAGGAGCATAAAGCAGGGGTGTGCTTTAGCGAGATGTCATAGAGGGTAACAGTAGTTTTCACACAGAAATTGTAAATAAATTAAGGACCACTGGCTTATTTTTATGAGGTGAAATTGTGGATATCAGCAGGAAATTAATGTGAATTGTCTGAGGTAGGTATTTCCAGTAGTAGGAGGTGGGGTTTTCTGGGAGAGAGTAAGAAAAGGAGAAGGTGCTGAGCAAGCACTGGGCCCCTCAGCAGGCTTCCAGCAGGCTTCCAGGCCAATCAGTAGTCATTAGTAAGAAGAAAATAGGCACTTTAGGAGAAGGGCTTGTTTTAGATGGTGGGAGAAGGGCCCACTCTCTGTCATGCCTTTGGTACAGTAGATGAAGCAGGGAGTGGGGACAAGGGGGATGACTCGCTCATTACTGGGCGTGAGGTCATCGAAGTAGTTAAAAAACTTTCTGTTGGCCAGGTCCCTGGGATGGATAAGATTCGCCATGAGTTTCTCTAGTCTCTACATGTTGTGAGGCTGTCCTGGTTCACACACCTTTGCGACAATACTTAGAAGTAAGGGACAATGCCACTGGATTAGCAGACTGTGGTGGTGGTCCCTTTTTAAAAAAAGGGATCTGGAGGATGTGTTCCAACTTCAGGGGCATCATACTCTTCAGCCTCCCAGGGAAGGTCTATTCAAGGGTAATGGAGAGGAGAATCGGTCCACTGGTCAAACCTTGGATACAGGAGGAATAATGTTATTTTTGTCCTGTTCATGGAACGCTGGACAGGCTCTTTATCCTCTGATAAAGGTGGTTCAGGCATGTGATGCCACCTGGATGTCTCCTAGGTAAGGTGCTTAGTGCATGTCAAACTAGGAGGAGGGCATGGAGCAGACCCAGAACATGGTAGGGAGATTACTCATCTCTCAGCTGGCTTGGGAACACCTCGGTGTACCCTTGGAAGAGCTGGTGAGGGAGGCCAGAGAGGGGGATGTCTGAGTGTCTCTGCTTAGACTGTTGCCACCAAGACCCAGAGCTAGACATACGTAAGTGGCAAAAGATGGATGGATGGATGGATGGCTTGTTTTAGACAGAGGAATGATGGGCTGCATAAAGGGCCAGAAGAAGAAGAAAAAAAAGATTGTTTTTAAAAGGCAAATTATGCAAAGCTACTCCAGTGTCCCAGAATAAAAATCTGGAGCTGGAAGTGAGCAGAATATGTTGCCATTAAAGACCCATCACAGGTCTGACATCAGAAGGTATGACTGTTTCAAGCTGCACACAAGTAAGCACTAAATAAATAAAGAGGAAGGTAAAGAGTGGAGCTGTTTCAGCAGACAGAGTTAGTTTGCTGTGTAATGTGGATCCAGCAGTCAGTTTCCACCTGCCACTGAGTAACAGATCACTTGTGTCTCTAACGAGCTGAGCTGCTCTCAGTCTGCTTGTTATCTCGTTAGCGGAGAGGATAGCGAGCCGGGATCGAGTTGTTTGGGCATCTCGTTGACGTGATTGGTGCTCAGTGTCATTACTGGGTGACAGAAACAACCTCTGATTGGCTAATTGGTTAATAGAAGATGAATAGCCACTTAATTGACATGAAAACGTCCAATCCTAGCAATTAATGTTAATTACCAGGCAATTAGGCAGACTAAAGAGAAGAGAGAGGGGGGAGATGAGGGAGCCGTGAGGGGAAAAGAGCAATAGAGGAAAAAGGAGAAGGAGGAGGCTGAAATTTCATTATTCTTTATTTAACCTTTATTCAAGCAGGTTAAAGTGTCTCACAGAGTAAAGGGCTCTTTTTTCATCTGTGGGAGAGGAAGCAGGAGTGAGAGAGGGAGAGTTAAGGATAGAAAAGGATGAAGAGAAGCAGCTGTGATGTTCTTCATCTGCAGCTGAGAAATAAAGATTGTCAGCAGAAAAAAGAAACTGCACAGCTGAGGAAACAGAATTATTTTTTTTAATTAACCTGACAAATACTTTTGTTTTTCACAGAATTTGCTTTCTACTTTTATTAATATGACTTTTAATTAATAATTGTATATTTCAGGCTGTAAGTAAATTATTTTTGCATCCAGTTGCTGTTTCTTCCGGATTTTACTTTGTGCAACTATTAAATGCTCAATAACTTCTCATGTAAATAGAACACCATCATAGTTATCAGCTTTAAGTGAAAAACACACTTTGACCATTACAAATGTACACAGATTTTTCTGGGGGAAAAAAAAAAAAAAAGTTTTATGCGCAGTAGCTACCTTAGTAAGACAGGAAGTGGAAACCAGGAGGACCGAGGCACTCTGACAAAACAGGGGGGAGACAAAGACAGGGAAACACTGGGGACACTAGGAACAGAAGAAGGAATGACAATAAAATCAAATGGGAACTAAAATTCAACAACACAAGAATCTGGGAACAAATACATAGATTATTTTCTCAATTACAAAAGAGCAGCAGTCATTATTAACTTAAGATTTCATATTTGGTAGAATAAAAGTAAATAATTCTGAAAGCTGCATGCAGTGATACAGGCTTTAGTTTTGGCAACTTGTTTGAAATGAAAACAGACACCATTTCCACACGTGACTCGTGGGGGATATAGTCTGCTTTAGACTCATTTGCCTTACTGGAAATGTGGTTTACGTGAGGTAACTGGATAGTGTATGCAGGAGGCAGCAGATGGGACACCCACTCAAAACTGAGCATCCTTACATTCTGATAAATTTTGTACCTTTTCTGCTTGGAATTTTCTTCATGGGATTCTCTTTATTTATGTAAAGAAGGACCATGGGGACAATTTTCTTTCTTACCCATACAATTTATGAATGCTGTTTGCTAGAATTAGTTGATATCTTATCAGTCCACCCTCTCATCCAAATATGGTCACTTCTAGCTGAGCAAAACCAACATGGCTGCAGCAACAATGCTAGTCCAAAACCAGCGGGTGCCATAACATCATTACAGCTTTCATATGCTGTCAGGATTCAAGTAGAACGTGGACCCAAATGCAGACTCAGATGGATTTAACAAACAGAAAACGCATCTTTATTTAGGTTAAGGCAGCAAATCTACATGGCAGGAGAACACAGAGTCCAAGAATCCAAACCATAACAAGGGGAAAACACAAGGGTGGACCAACATGTAACTGGGGAAATGGAAAACACCAGGGAACACAGCTGAAACTAATCAGGGGAAAACAAGACAGGGAAAGCAAAACTAAATACATTGCACACAAGACAAGAGACCAGCAAAATAAAACCAAAAGTAACTAAACAAGGAAACATCTAACACTGCAATGGAGACTTAAAAACAAGATACAGGGAAACACAGGGGACGTAAGGAATAAGCTTCTAGTAATAGGCCTAGAAAATAAACTCTATACAAAACATAAAATAAACTGGACTTATAATATAAAGAACTAAAAAAAACCAACTAAAACATAGTGCAGATCTTGAATGCAGCACCATTTAGTAGTGTGTACAAAGTTTAGGGCTGCGGTGCATGTGTGAAAACAGCTAGTCTCTGCAGTGCCCAGAAAAGAGTGTGGAAGGTAGTGGAAGAAGATGCCTATCTTCAGCAGAGGGACTTCCTAACTGTCTCTTCTTAAAAGTGCTTAAAGTCAGTATTTTTATTTATAACAATGTATAATTTGACAGTATTCAGGTGTCTCTAGTAATGATGAACCTATCAGCTTGTTTTGCAGCTTATTTTGACTTAAAAGATCTTGTATTCAGTCTGAGGTCATATTTTGTCTGTCCCTCTACAATTTTAGTGTTTTGTTTGACTCTCACTTTTTTCATAACTGCAGCAGGCAGCTGTTCTCAGAGTAAAAGCTCTAAAAGCCACTAAAACACCCAATAATCATTTTGCTAATGATCATTGTGTGTTTGCAGAACATAAGTGAAACAACAGTTTGCCAACATAATTTAAAAGCTGATGATATGTTGATGATGATAGCTGAAAACTCTAGGCCAAAAAAGACCATCCTTTCTGGTTTTCAGACTCTGCTAATGATAAGCTCAGTGTTTATGTAGCAAGTAAGCTTACAAATCACACTTCAACGCAATAAAAGAACTGCCTTTGTAGACTCACTACAACATAAGACAGTATTTGTGTGATAACTGTGATACTAAAAGAGCAGAAATGAGGCAAAGCTGTGCAGGAAACAAGGAGCTGGCTTCTGCACAGATGATGAACAAAAACTTAAATGACATTTTTTGAAACATGCTCTAGAATGAATAAAGGACATTAAACTTCTGTGATGATTTAGTAACACTAATGGGACTGTGTGATTCTCTGTCCAAAGCAGGAAGTCAAGTGATGCAGCAATCGAGCAAAAAGTCAGCATTTAAAGGAGATTGGGGTGCTTGGATGGGTCAAAAAAGAAATTGGACTTGAACACTCATTAGTTTTCTGTTTCAAATTGAAGTAGTTTTTCTTTTACCCTCAAAAAATATCCAAACCCCCAGCTTTGAGCTTAACTCTGTATAAACATGCTAAAAGGAGAGTAAGACAGGGTTTGAATGTGTGAGATGGGAGTTGCTTATTGATCCTGAGTTGAGAGAAATATGGAAACTAGCAAAATTCTCCAAATTCCCGTGAAGTGTACATTAGTTCAGTCAAGGCCCATGGTGCTCCTGAGCCATGTCAATTGGAGTTGCTGACTTCAGCGCCTGTCATGTCCAAGGTTGGAGCCGTTGTAGCTGAGGCAATACAAATGCAAGAGCACTGCCCTGCCCCTGAAACCTTTGCTGCATCCATATGAGGCTCTGAAGAGAAAAAATGCAATCTGCATTCAGCAATACTAAGTCGAAGCTTACCATGGGGTTTTACAGACTGTCGCTTAAAGATTTAATTCACCTATTCTGCTAAATTTCCAACTTCAAATTTTTGTTCTTAGGCTCTGCTAGAGTAGCTCAGCATGGTTCACATTTCATAATTATCATTATGTGTCTTATACTGGGCCTTGGTGCAGCCCCTCAGTTCATCCTCTCTGAAAGAAGCCATATTAGCTCCTCCCCCTTTAGGCCAACTTTCTTCTAAATTGGCTGCTCCTCACAAACAGAAGGTGTGAACAGCAGGTGGGTGGAGCTTCAGTGCTTACAGTTAGAACTGTGCGCCTGAGAAACAAATTAGGGATATCCCCTTTCTGTGACATCATATAGATTTAAGAGTAGAAAAAACGGTCTGCAACTCGAGCTTTTGGATCACAGGAACTACTTTACATACAGTGGGGCAAAAAAGTATTTAGTCAGCCACCAATTGTGCAAGTTCTCCCACTTAAAAAGATGAGAGAGGCCTGTAATTTTCATCATAGGTATACCTCAACTATGAGAGACAAAATGAGAAAAAAAAATCCAGAAAATCACATTGTCTGATTTTTAAAGAATTTATTTGCAAATTATGGTAGAAAATAAGTATTTGGTCAATAACAAAAGTTCATGTCAATACTTTGTTATATACCCTTTGTTGGCAATGACAGAGGTCAAACGTTTTCTGTAAGTCTTCACAAGGTTTTCACACACTGTTGCTGGTATTTTGGCCCATTCCTCCATGCAGATCTCCTCTAGAGCAGTGATGTTTTGGGGCTGTCTCTGGGCAACACGGACTTTCAACTCCATCCAAAGATTTTCTATGGGGTTGAGATCTGGAGGCTGGCTAGGCCACTCCAGGACCTTGAAAAGCTTCTT
>VUQS01031693.1:8007-18037 GCA_015108495.1 Heterochromis multidens | reverse complement strand
CTAAAATTAGAAACATCCTGTCTCAGAGTGATGCTGAAAAACTAGTTCATGCATTTATTACTTCTAGGCTGGACTATTGTAATTCATTATTATCAGGCTGTCCTAAAAACTCCCTGAAAAACCTTCAGGTGATCCAAAATGCTGCAGCGAGAGTACTGACAGGGACTAGAAAGAGAGAGTGTGTGTTATGTGTTAACTGAATGTGTTAACCACTACACTAGTACTTTCTGCAAAAATATTCACTTGTAGGGGGCGCTGTTTTACCAGGTGTGTGTTAAGATTTCATTTTTCTTTTTAATCCCATTTTCTCAGGAAGCATCTAAATCAGAACGATTGACAGGTTAGATTGCCTCAGAGCACCACCTCACTGGATCAGTTTAAGCACATATCTCTTCATACAGGTGGGAATCACCAGACACCCCACGAAACGATATTACCACAGTAGTTCACTCATGATACGATATTATTGCGATTTTTAACATTCTGCGATATGCTGAGTATTGTAATAACATTTATTGTGATTTATCACGTTGTTCAACTGCAAATTATGTCCTCAAAGTTCAACTCTGACAATATCTGTTTCATCCAATAAGATACAGTTATCTCACTGCAGCTATTATTATTATTATTTTTGCTGAAAAATTAGATTGTCAAGCACACCAACATTGTCACTAAAACCTGCCATAAGACGGAGTCAGTCTGCTATCAGTCTGCGACTGTATGGGGTCAAGTTGGCAATTACATGCAATCTGTTTGTGATAATACAGCAGATTAACTGTGTTAAATCATTGAAAATCACATATCTGTTGCTGTCTACATAGACAGAAATTCATATTTAACTATTACACTTGTGCTCAGCAACTTTCCTGTTCTATAGAAATATAAATTAGACAGCAATTATTTGCGAACCTTCGACAACCTCTCTGAGAATGACTGTAGTCAGTCAGAGTAAGACTGCAGCTGTTTGCAGAAAGGTTGCCTCCTATCAGGCGTGATGAGCCCTCTTGTTCGCAGTATTCCCAGAGTATTTTAATTTATCTAATAAAATAATGATATTTGATACAATATCGCCACGCAAAATATCACAATACTATAGTGTATGGATTTTTCCCCCACCCCTATCTCTTCAGCAGCATGCACATGTGCTTTGGACATAGAGCTGGAGCAGTTATTTCCTCAGTTATTTCACACTATTTTTAAACACAGGAATTTACAGTTTTACGATACCTTTGATTGGATATTATTTTCCCATTTCATCGACTGCTAGTTCACGGTTTTGAGCTGTGATCAGGGATGAATTCTGACTCTTACTGTATATCTTGTTCAGCTGCAATATTAAGCATTATTTAATTGCTTACACAATGCATACAAATATTGTTTGACAGCAGATTAATGCGCACAGCTGTCTGCAGTCATAAAGTTAAAAGAATGAGTCTGCGGGCTGTTTGAAAGGAACAAGACGCTGATTAAACTCCAGCGTTTGTGTGAACAGCAGCGAGACGGCGGGGCTGAGGGTAACTCAGAGGATCAGCAGATCAAAGACTGATACCCCGGGAATTAGATGAAAGTGTGATGACAGCAGATGACAGAGGAAGAAGCAATTTGAGGACAGGGAACAGAAAGAGGAGGAAATGGAGCAGAGCAGGGAGAGATCAGAAAGATGAGTTCAGATAGGCGAGAAGGTGGGCGACATCGAACCTCCATTTATCTGCTCCCGGTCATTAAAGGACACAGACCAGCGGCTCGGACGCAGGTTAAACCGGTCTTCCTGTTTAAACGCCTCATTCTCAGGAGTCTTTGCTGGTTTTTGGTGGCAGAAGCTGTAAAACGCTCGATGAATCAGCAGCTGACTGTTTGATTACGGCCCGTCGAGCTGCTGAGGTGATGTATGGAGATTTGATTTCTGATTGGCCTGCACAGATCTATCACCGTGCCACCGATGTGTGGTGCCTGCCCGTCGTACGGTGACGTGTTTGCCGCTTGCCGGTCCATTAAACCATGCTGGAGAGTGACGATCATCACGGTGTTTCTGTGTCCTTGAGCACAAACAAAGAGAAGAGAACCACTTAAAGACAGAAGCAGAGGAACGTGGAAATATTCACATTCCTGCCAAACGTTTGCAGCTCCTGAAGAGCCACAGAACGCTTGGATATCCAAAGAGTCGAGATTACCTTAATAAAGAATTATTATTTGGTGCCATGTGGACGTCTGTAAGCCTGAAGACAAACAGCTTGTATGTTTTTGGACACAGACATATTTCTTGGTATTTTAGCTTCATACCAAACAGTATTCAGGTTACAGTTATATGATGAATGTGGGGTTAAAGTTCCTCTAGGACCGGAAGTCTTTTGCAACCGCAGCTATCGCCCCCTGGTGGCCATTAAAAAAAAGGCAACTTTAAGGCACTGTGTGTCTAAGGTCTATGTGTGCAGAAAAATGAGCAGGAAACAAAATAAAAGCAGCAGATGTGCAACAACTGCAGGCTAAAGCAGCTTGTGTATCATTCCACATGAGACTGG
The DNA here is from genome assembly GCA_015108495.1 of Heterochromis multidens. Taxonomy (NCBI): domain Eukaryota; kingdom Metazoa; phylum Chordata; class Actinopteri; order Cichliformes; family Cichlidae; genus Heterochromis; species Heterochromis multidens. The sequence continues at coordinate 15,518 of VUQS01031693.1, read as the reverse complement.
ATGTGTCAAAGGGTACCAGCCCCCCTCAGCTGACAGCTCAGCTGAGGGGGGCTGGCATTACGATCAGCTGATCTGTGGGGATCATTTTTACCTCACAGACTGCAGGAGCTGTTGGTCTACAGCTGCCACGCTGTGTGGCTTTGATGTTTTAACTCGATAACTTGGATCCAAACTAACGTGTTAAAGGTAAAAATGCTCTGCTGTGTGGATGGATGTCATTGGATGAGAGTTTTTTGATTCACAAAAACCATCCCAGGAATCAACTCTCAGCTGCCAACTATCTGTAATGAGGTAACCAAGTAAACAGTATGAGGAGGCAAGAGAGGGAAGTGAGAGGGAAACATTTAAAACAATGAATCACCTTTGCATGAAAATATATGGAGACATAAATGCCAACAAAGCTGAGAGGGATGGTACTAACAACAGACGGCCACCTTTACAGAAAATAAAAGCAGAGTGATGTCACGAAGCCACTGACAGAAACACAAACAGCTGTTAGAGGTGTGATTCAGCTGTTTGTTCTTACAGAGTCGCAGCAGATCGGGGTGAAATCAACACGTTTGGCCTTTCTCACACCTCCATTCAGCTCCTGGAGAGCACAGAAACATCCAGGTGAAAGGAGAGTGAGGAGAGGATAACTCACTTCTTCTTAGACTGAATCGATGAGCTGAAGATGAGCTTTGATTTCATTTTTCTTCCACAGATTTTGAATCCCTGAGAGATGCAGCATGTTGGGACAAAAGCAGTCAAATGTTTGCCTCATCAAAGCATGACAGACGATCACACATTTGTTCTCAGAAACATAAATCCTCTGAGAGGACATGAGACAACCAAAAGAACATAATTATTGTTTTATCTGAGCGAGTGTGGCTGGGAGTTGAGGCAGGATGCAGGGTGGAGGGTTTGGAGTAATCTGCACAGGGACTGGTCTGAGCTGTCCCTGGAGGGAGTTGGATACAGGAGGGCGTGCAGCAGGCAGCAGCATTAGTCACGGGTAGGTCTCTGCTCAGAGCTCCTGGTGGGACCAAAGCACGCAGACAGCCCGGCCGGTCAAACACCGCCATTTCCTGCAGCTGAGGGTGCTGAAACATGCAGAGAGAGCAGAGGCAGGTGAGCCGAACCCACCTGTGGAGGGGCATAAGTGCTGCTGTCGGTATTGAAATAAATTCAGTTGCCTTTAAAGGCTCATTTCCAGTTCTCCACTGGAGCAGGTTTGCATGAGTCACACCTTAAATAAATCTTTATTCATGGCTCCCCGGCTCTATAACCCTGTAACACCAAGTGTATCATATGAACACGCTTATATGTTTTTAAGATAAACTAACTGTGAGCCATAAATTGCACAAAAATGTAGTAAAAATGATACAAATTAAAACTCATATATATAAAGTGAGATTGAATTTTCCGGCAGTTGGTTCAGGCTTTACAGTCTCCTAAACACCCACTTTTTATCTGATTGGCCAGCTTGTGGAAGCCTGTCGATGTTCCTGTAATACTTTACAAATAAGAACTGAAATATTTGTAATAATATTGTCAACATAGAGTGGAACATAGACTGTGTGTTGGCTTTTTCAGGGCCAGAAGTGACCATATTTAGACGAGTGCTAAGCTATCAGTCTGGTATCTGTGTCTGTGGATGCAGATAATTAATGCTCAGAAACATCCAAATAAAATCCTGTTTGAATCCTGTATGACGCTGTTGGTGTTCTGGTTGTCGGTCGAGTCGTTCTTCACCAGTATCACCTCACCTGTTGTAGTATCTACACCCCCTTCACCATGGTTACCAGAGAAGGACTGACACCTCTTTAGAAGTTGGTAATGATCGGGTGATTTCTGTGTGAAGTTGATTCTTGTGGTTCTTATCAGTAGTTTTCTATCATTTAACCCCTTTTCTCAGTGACCTCAGTAAACATTGTTTTGGTGAGTTTATGGGCTCAGTTGCTGAATTTGGGTGATATTAAATTCGATATCAGGTTCATTTTGTAATTTATGGTCATTAGTGGAGGACATACTTGCTGCTAACGCTTTGTGAGTCATAACATGTTCATCAGTGAGTGTGCAGATCCACCAGCCCTCCATCACCGTGAAGCTTGAGGCTTCCTAAGTGAACCTGTGGATGACGTCACAGGACTAGAGGAGGAGCTAACGAGCTAACTCTCTGACAGTCCACCTGTCCTGTCTTTTAGCCCTGTTGGAGCTGAATTAGTGTCATGTGCGCCTAACAAAGTGACACCTGAGCGTTTGACCACATATACTCCAAACATACATACATACATACTCCACATATGTCTCACAAGTGGCTTAACATGCACACTCTGACTGCATGAAATAAGTCAGTCTGAGGCTGATATCCTTTTATAGTCCTCAAACACTGCCACCACAACAACCTCGGAGATCGCCACCTCTTCTGTCTTTGTTCTTTGTTTCTATGATCATCACAGTTTACATGGAAATACAATTAAAAAGTCATTAAGAGAGTAATGTGGGAAAGGCAGAGCTCAGGTAAACACCAGCTCGCATTATGTTAATGTGATCAGAGGAAGCAGAAACACTCTTTTCAAATCTACCTGTGAAATCCAGAACAGCTGAACATGAATTCTCCCTTTGTGTTACTGACTCACAGGCAGACAGCAGAGCACATGATGCAGCTTTACCAGTTTTATGTTTTTTAATGTTTGTCGATTGCTCCCAAAAATCAGACCATTCTTAAAAACTGCAGACTTGCTCGTCCTGCTGCTTTCTTACGATTACAGGAAAAATAATCCAGGCTGAACAAAGTTATTAAAAGTGTAAAGAGTGACAGATGTGAGTCAAATATAGATGCATTTAGAAGGAGGCAGAGTTTCAAACGCAGACGTATGAATGCCTGCTGCAGGTTGTTTCACTGTCCTGCTGTGCTGAATAAAACATACAGTTTGAAATTAGAATTTCAGATAAAGAGACGCTGTTTTTAACATTTTCTTAATTTTATTCCAAGCAGATGATAAAATTTGTTTTCATCTTTTTTTTTTGGGCCCATCTGCCTCCAAACATTAATGATATTCAGATTTACAGAGCTGTTCTGTTCTGGAAACGATTTAAACTCGACTATAAAGGATGTGAGTGCTTCAGCTTCCTGTGATTCTCACCCAGCGGTGCTGTAATCCCAGAGGACGGCTCAGTGATTTCCTGCAGGCACGAGGAGCGGCTGTGAAGTACCTCAGCTAATGTGGAAATATGGAAATTATGATTTAATATTAAAAATATGTCCACACTGAGTTTAGGAAGAAAGTAGTGATCCAAGTAAACTTTAAAACAATGTGCGGCCTCATTAACAAGCACTCCGAATAGTTAGCAAAAAGTCCAGAATAAACAGCAGCAAAGAAAAAATCCTTCAAAGGGAGCAGATCAATAACGTGTAGCTAAACACAGTGCATAAACTATATTCAATAAGCTGAATATTGGTGCATAAACTGTGACAGTTTTGTACATTTTGTGTTGTTGGTTTGGTTGAGTTTGCAAAAAGCTGCAAAAATGAGCAAAAAAAAAAGTGACGATTAAATATTTGAAATGCTGAAAGAGGATTCAAAGCAGTTATTCAGAAGTAAAGAATAAACTGCAGCATTAAAAGCAATTAGCTGAATTTATTTAGAGTCAGATATTTAGTAGAAATAGTTTTTGCAGAATAAATCAACACTAAATGGTAAATAGTACTTATATATCTGTATATATATATATATATATAAAAAACGTGTATATAGTGCCTTTCTATTCAATTTGAGCACTCAAAGTGCTTTCTTACTACAACTCTCAATCACACATCCATCCATTCAGCTCTTCTATCTACACCTCAGCACTTTTTATCTAAGAGTGTTTTCACACCTGCTGTGTTTAGTCCGTTTAAATCAGGCTGAGGTTGTTGCTGCTTGTGCAGGTGTGAACACAGTAATCTCACTCAGGTGTGGACCAATCAACCGCACAGAGACCCTTTGGAGGAGGAGGTCTCAGTCTGGTTCCAAACAAACTCCAGAGCGGTTTGTTTATGGTGTGATCGTGATCCGAGCCAACTACCAGGTCTATGCTGCAAGTCTGAGCTAAACGCCTTCCCGTAGCCAGGTATGCTTTGAATTCTGGGATACGGCAGGGTACCATACGGTCAGTACGAGCTAGCAACCAGCCGTAAAATGAAGGTAAATGCTGCATGTGATCCAATAGGCCAGAACACAGCACCTTCTTCCTGTTTCTACGTTTGTTGCTCCCGCCCTCAGACACGTCTGACCAATCAGCAGACTGAACGTCCTCACCTGGTTTGAAGTGACGCATTTTGGTTCACTTGGAGTTTTTTCTGTGTGAAAGAAACCAAACCACAGGAAAGAGCTCCAAGATTACAAAGTCATCAGCTGATCCAGAGCAGAGTAAACGTCCCAACATTCACTCACACTCTGATGGATGCATCAGGATACTTCAACACATGGAATGGAGAAGCCGAGCATCGACCCACCGACCCGCTCTACCACCTGAGCCATTAGGTCAGCGTACAGTGAAGTAGCTCAGAGTATGTTAGAAACATGAAATTGCAACATTTGAATTGAATGAGGATTGAATTCGATTCTCATTTATGGATCCCAGCAGCAACGTGCTTCCTGTAACAGCTGCAGCAGCTGACGTTCACACACACAAGACTTTAGGAGGAACTTCAGAGGTCACTGAAGCATCCAACAGTTATCAGAAGCACTAACCTGCTGCACACGATGATGTTAGCTCTAAATCATTAGCCATAGCTGTCTGTTACAGCTACGGCTAATGATAAAACCGTCAGTCCTGCTCGTCTGTAACGTTATAACGGACGGGTTACTTTAACAGCATCACAGAGTCTAAAAACTCCTGAAAGTCTCAGACTGAAGCTGAGAAAAGTCGACCAGCAGCTAAACAGAGACAGCAACTCTAAGCCGACCTGACCGACTCTGTTTGATCAGGAAAAAAAACCTCAGACAGCCTAAAATAGTTTTTTTTTGCACTAGCTAGGAGAATATTCAAATATCACTTCTTTGTGTCAGACATGATGTGATTGTTTGTGCTAATCTTTGTAGAAAATGCCTCTTGTGGTATTGAAAATGGCATCGAGTATCTTCCTGGGTATCTGTCACAGTCTGCAGAGCGTGAAGACTGTGGTGGTGAATTAAGAAAAACCAACTTTATTCAGGCAGACTGCAAAAGTCCATCAGAAGGCAACAAACAGAATCCAAAATACTACAATACTACTGCTGAGGCTTTAAATAGAAGAGGTAACGAGGGAAACTAATTCTGTTAACAAGCCATGGACACATGACTATCAAAATAAAACAGGAAGTAACACAGAGGAACACCTGGCACAGGGATGAGAATGAATAAATAAATACTTTTAATGTTGGAAAAGGTTTGATGCAGTTAGCTCAAAGTATCAGAAAAACAGTCATAGAGAAATGTACTGACTGGAAACAGCTGTCTAACGGTAACGTGGTTAAAACCTGCCTGCCTGGGTAGGCCTGTGCACTTTCAGTGGGAGTACTTACTGGCACATGTTGGAGATGCTGTGGTACATCAGACCAGGCTGAAGGGCGGCGCTGCTCTCTGGCTTGACATTTCCCATCGTTCCTCGCAGGTGAAAGCGATTCTGCTGTATTTAATCTGTCCGCTGCAGAAACCCGCCGACTGACTGCTTCCAGCTGCTGTTTGTTAACACAGACTGAGATGCACCAACAAAGATGAATCGAACAAGAGACGGAGCCAAGCAGTCGGTTCCCATCAGGTCTGTCTGCAGTACTAGACAGACTTAGAGCTGTACAGATCATCAGAACAGTATAGGTCCATACGGCGCCATAATTACACTGTGACAGCAGGAAATGACACGATGCCAGGCATGAACACGGACTGTGCTCACAGGGTGACGACATGTTTAATCTCATATTTCTGACAGATTACTTTCCTCACTTGTTGGTGACCTTATATAAGGTGGATGAAGCCGTACATCAGGATCATATTTAACCTTTTCAGATGAGGCAGGCAGAATAAGCTTATTTTTTCACAACAAAGGCAGCTGTCAGAATGAGGAGTCTGTTGTAAAGTTGATGTGTTGGAAGCAGACTAAGGCTGAGTGACTCTGACAGACTTTTATGACCAGAAAAAAAGCTTTTTGTTACTAACTCACAGCACTGTGGTCCAGGGCAGGAACCTTCACTGTGGAGTTCGCATGTTCTCCTTGTTCCACTAAGGGTACCAAGGGCTCCTGACCTCTGGCTGTTCTCAGGGCTCTAAAGTAATGTTCTGTAAGTAAATTTAAGTAGTGCATAAATTCTGGGTATGTTACGGAAAATGAGACACAAATTATACTGTAATTAATTTGAAGTACTGCGTAATTTCTGGATCATTTTGTGAAAAAAAAACAAAAAAAAACAACAACATTTCTCCATCTCTCATTGTAAGTACACTGTATTATTTGGGGCTTGGGTCGTATTATAGAGTGGCTTAACCTAACCTAGCCTAACTTCCAGGTATTTTACAGGAAAGGAGACACTCCTTTTGAAAGTTATGTTTGAAGAGTGATTGTGAAAGAATAAAAATCCTTTAGACTTGGCTCCATCATTGTAAGGTCACACAGGCCTGCAGATTTTGATGGTATTTATCTTTTCTTGTAACTTGGTAAGGGAGAACAGTCCTTATCACATTTATATTGGTAAAATAAAAGGACAGGTGAATAACAGAACATCCATCATGCACATCAACAAAATGAATATTAAATAAAGGCAAGATTAATCCACTCCATAATACAGCCTGCTCCTTGAAAAGTACAGCATATTTATGATGTATGAAATATGGTTTGTTTTTCTGCAAAATTACCATGAAATTGGACACTACTTATAATAATAAGTGCTGTTTAAGTAATTTTATTATTATTATATATATTATATTATTATATTATTTATTCCAGTGTAATTATTTCTATGTTTCCTGTAAAAGCCTCACTTGTTACCTCCTTATTCTAGTGTGCCTACGTTTAAGTATTTGTAAGTAAATATAATTACACTGTAATTTCAAATAAAATATATTGAAATTTAATTTAATTACAGGGGAATTACGCCCTCAGTCACGGGCCGTATTATAAAGTGTTACCGACCCTACAATATTACAAAGTAACCGGACTGTTGTTTCTTGACAGCAAATATTGTCAAATATCACCAATCTCACTATTGCTGCAACAGGCACGCCAAGACAAACAATGCTAGCAGCTTTGACAAAGCAGCCGTGTTTGAGGAACTGGACCTGGGAACATCTCAAAGACCTAACACCGAGCTCTGGAAGACTCTCTGAGAATGTCCGTTTGCGGAAAAAGTACTTGGATACTTTCTTTCAGAAAAGTGGAATTACTCTGCTGCAAGTAAAAGTTTTCCGAATAACCTGTTCTACTCAGTTTCAGCTCAGTTTTTCTTCTTTGACTCTTCTAGAGCAGCCTTGTATGATTCAGAGTTCAAAATAATCCTTCTTTATCTGATGCC
>VUQS01031691.1:13348-39289 GCA_015108495.1 Heterochromis multidens | reverse complement strand
AGGTATCATTACTACTAAAGGAGGCCGAGGTGTAACTAAACATCTTACACACTGAGTAGGAAAGTGCAGGTGAAGAAGCCATGCTGCTAGTGACTCAGCTACGAGCTAAGCTAAGCTAGCGAATCGCTAAAGGCAAAATGAATAAATACTGTGAATAAAATCAGCAGGTGATTCAGCAGAGAGAGCTTTAGATAAAACACGTGAAGATTACACTATGAAATAAGTGTTTATCTAGAGGTTTTTAATTAAACAGGCTACACAGATAAGCTACACAAAAAACACCGCAGTGATGCAACAGGAACAGGAAGTGATACAATACCGCAACAGGAACCACACCCGCCACATGTAGACACTTCCCAGCCTCGTTCGCCCTAGTTCAGTTCTCCCTTTTCCTGGTCCCCGCGTCCTAAAATAGGGACACCCCTGATGGACCTGATGAGAGCCAGCTGTGTCGGCCCGCCTTCCCTGGCACTGCCCCCTGAACCCACTGCTCCACCTCTCCCCTGCATCTGAGCCACAAACCACACCCCACCACAAAGGTGTCCTTGTGTGTTTGTGCCTCTGTGGCCTTGGACGCGATCCTAAGAGTCACTGACCTATCCCATGATCGTGTGAGCACTAAAAACATGTGGTTATCCAAACTGGGCTTTCATTAAATCAGCAAAGATGCATAGGAAAGAACCTCAGACATTAACCAGGGAGAAACAAACAATGTTGTTCCATCAGACAGACACTCAGACAAAAACTGGTTCATCCCAAGGAAGATTGGGAAGGATTTGCTTTCACTACATCTATCTCTGGCTCAGATGCCAGGTGACATGTTATTTGCCTATCAGCTAGGTTAAAAGGGGATAGATGTGATTAAAATGTCTGTTGGACATGAGTCCCATGGCTAAACCAAAACAGTCTGTTACATATTTCTTCCTTCTGTTGGATCTGGTTCAGCTGTATCTGACAAACTAATGCCTTCAACAACAAGCTGTCCTCAGGTGTGTGTTAACATCCCTGTTAACATTACTATGTCTTCCTTTTTTTATGACACCAAGCTTTATGCCCAGCCCATGAGCATAAACATTGAGAACCAGCTGTAAACCTGGTGACAGATGGAGCATCATATGATTTAGTCATACCCTCACCTTTACATAAAACCACTGACATAACAACAGCCTGTAGTTCGGAGGGCATGCATGGAAATGTTAAAACTACTAGTTTACATCTAAAAGTTGACTATTACTAGTCTTACTTTACTAGTAGCTTAGATGAGAAAGGGTGCTGCTGAAAGATTGCAAGTCTGAGTCGACTGAGAAAGAGAAGCCTTTACTTTCCTCAACAGTGTCTCAAAGCACAGCTGAGTATCAAAGTTCAAACAGTGAAGTTTAACAAATCTGAAAAAAAACCTTTATTAGACAGCAGAGCTTAATTGTTCCTTAAGAAATAGAAAGCCAGCAGCTTTAGAGCGTGAACATGACTCTAACTAATGATCAGTAAATGTGTGCTTTGAAAGCTTAGCGAGTGAACATTGCTGTAGCTTCTGCATCTGATCCATTAATTATGAAACCAAAATGAACCGAGACGCTTTCATGAAAGCGGATATTTGTATGCCACCTTTCATACCTGCTGCTGTGTTAAAAGGTAGTTGATACCACAATAATAAGCGTATCAATGTCTAATTTAGAGGAAAGGTGCATCTGACAAACTCTACATGAAAGATTAGAAGAGCCCTCTTGATTATTTCTTGGTAATGATGCTTCTGTTGAGAAGCCGTCAGTGTTCCCATTTGATCTGATTACTGTGTTGGCATCACGGATCAAAGAACAAGCCTCATTTGCACACTATCACTTTGCCTTTGAACCTCAGATGCTAAGAGGGAAATAATTTGGCAGACAGGGACAAGACATGGTTCCTGAATTCAACATAGAGGCTCATATTTGCATATTACTGATAATGTGGACAGGACATAAAAGCCACAGATAAATGGCATCTAAACGTCACTTTTTTTGTAGACATGAGAAACATTTACATTTTGCTTGTGTAAAAAGGTGTTGCCCACCCAGCTGTGTCAGTCAGTAGTAATCATTGTATTTTCCCACCTTCCTGTTAAGCCCTGAAGTGCGAGAGACTGCAAACCTTAGTAGGATTACTATGATGCATTACCAATGTCAAACAAGTATGAGTTTAAAGAGTCATTTTCTGAGATCTCTTAAACCACAGAACTCACTCCTCGAGCTTTGATTCATAACTCACATTGGCTACTTTGTTGCACCTAAGACAGTTTGTTGAAGCTGTGCTAAGGTTATATGTATTGGAGTGAAAATGCAACACCTGCAGTTTTATGACGTATAATATATCATATTCCCCCTGTTGGATACTGAATAAGCACACCAGAAGAAACATGTCAGTATATGTGACCAAAGAGGTCTCAATCTGAGGTATCATTGGAAAATGATCTGCTCGTTTTAACAGTTTTGTCTAAAAGATGCTTGTTGCAGCAGCTTTTTTCAATGTTTTTTTGTATTTGTACTTTTGATGAAATAATTTACCCACAGTAAATATTGTTTATTGTGTTTTTTTTTGAGAAATTAATTTAGTCAGGATTATTTTGATTACTTTGTTGCAATTTAAGTATTATATAGAGACCCTTGATCTTAAACATCTCTGCTTTGACCTTGTCACATCCCACAAGGAAACATCAGGCTCAGCACAGGATGTAATCCTAACCCTGCAGGTGGAAATGTGTCAGTGGTGGAGCTTTTCAAACACTACTGTGTATGAAAATTGATATAGAAAACAGCATAGCCTTTAGACGTAGCAGCAGGCACTGGAGCAAGGGCGCGAGCAGATTAAGGACACTGCTGCCATAATGAAAACAGCGCACATACACCAATTGCCCACTACACTGAAAACACTTGCATGACATTATTTTAGGCCCTTTATTTATCTGCCCTGACCCATCGGGATACAGACTCAGGACCTCTGCACTGGGATGTTGGTGTCAGATCTCTCGGGTCCTGTGGGTTGCAGATAGTATGAGAGTCTGAAGGTTTTTAGACCTCCTCCTCCTCTGCCTCTGTCTTTATCTGATGAGCATCAGTAAGAAATATAATTCTTAGAAGCAACTTTATTCCTGATTTTTTCCTGTTAGTTTAAATTTTACAATGATTTTATTATGGAAGCATTAATGAATAATCCTAAAACAGGGTGTGGACCTTACATCAAATTTGTAAGTAAGCTAATCCGACATTTTATTTCTGTTTTTATATTTATTCTTTACACTCAAACCATTAAATGCCACCAGGGCTGCAGCAGAAAAAAAAATATTTTCCAGCTTTTCAAATAGGCTAAACTTTTTCAGTCTTATTGACCAAAGGGCTTAAAGCTTACACACATTCATGCAGAGCTTTTAATACTTTTCCTGTCACACTCACACACACATGAACCCTGGGATGACTTATCGAGGTGATAACCACCTTCAGGTGAACTTTTACACTGATTGATGATGTTAGGGTAGGTGAAGCCTTATAAGGATATCCAGGGTATGTTAAACTGATTGTAATTGGTGTGTCAACATACAGCTTGTATTGTAGATGATTGGCTCCAGCCAACCTCCGACATAAGGAACCAACACAGCCATTGGTTCATGCCACACCTGCGTTCACCTATAGTTCTAGTTTGTAGGGGTGAGCTGGCATTTATTTTGGCTGGTTTTTGTTGTGTTTATGCTCGATAGCGAGGCATGTTGCTGTGCTTTGGTTTGTTCCTTTTGGTTAGACTGTCCTGAGGGGTGTGCTACAAAGCAAGATTAATGGGTTACTGTGTCGAACTTAAAGTGAGAGGTTTCTGTGTCTTAAAGTGGCTCTTGTTTTACCTGGCTAGATCACCGTGGTAACTTATGATAAACTCATCACCTGGTTGGGAGCAGGTTATGTTCAGAGCTTCTGTTTAAAATTGGCTGGAAGCGCCATGTTTTCAATGATTCTTCTTTTAAAAGCAATATAGATACTCTGCTGGGGGAATGTGTTTTATATGTGCAGCTTGTTAGGCCGTACCTTACTAAAACCACTGAATAAATAATTGTTACTGAATGTACATGTATTCATTTGGTGATGCAGAAAATGTATAAATGTTGTTTACTCGATTCTAATCTGCTGCTGAGTCTCTTTTACACTGCTGGAAACAGAACACACACAAAGAACACCTGTTCAATCAATCAAATTCATTTCACTTTGATCTGCGACAAACTGAAGCGATTTCCACGTCTCCTTTATTAGGCTGTGGGGACAGTAAGCTTTGATATTTGAATGGATCCAGTTTAAAGTTTCAGAGCTCTAATGTGAAGCCATCACCTTAGAATTAAACAGCAGCACTGAGAGCGCACTCAGTGATGAAATAATTAACTGGAATTAAATTGTTTATTTGACCACTCTGTGCGCTAAATCACCAGATTAACGAGTTTCTGCAGCGTTAATCTATTGTCTTATTTTACTGTTGGATTTTTATTTTCTTTATAGATTATTATCATCATTTTATTACCATTGCATTATTGTAGGGTCTTTACCTTACAATATAAAGCACCTTGAGGCAACTGTAGTTATGATTTGGCACTGTATCAATAAATCTGAATTGAAATTGAATTGAATTTTATCATCATCATCTGATAACATCTGTGATTGGAGTAGGCTGCACTCACAGGGATCATTTTGTGCAGACGAAGAGCCACATGACCTGTGAAGCACCCCTTTTTATGTGAGCACGCTCAAAGCCTGAAGCAGAGAGCCCAGCTTAACAGAGAAAGATGATAAACACCGTCATGATACCTGTTATCTCTGACTGGGGTTTTAGGTTCTGTTGAGCCAGCTAACACAAAGAAAGCCTGGCTTTGTTGAACTTTCTTCGTAGTCACACCCCTCTGGGCGCAGTTCTTGAGATAGATTTTTATGTTTGTTGTTTTGACCTTTGCTCACCCAGATACTAAGTTCAGCTCCTCCATTTGTGTAAATTGGTCAAATAAACGTATTTAATTGTGGCTGCTTGGTACTTGGGGAAGATGGATGTCTTTCATGTTCTGTCACGACCTCTCCTAGATGAAGTATAACACTGGTCTGCAGCAATTCTTAGGTGGGTGATATGTGTCAAAGTAATATCCAAACGAATGGTTTCACAGCAGAAGATTGCACTGCATTGGTTTTAATGTTTTGGCTCATCAGTGTATCTTATGCCCGGTGAATGAAGCAGCGAACTGTTGGCTTTCTGAACTAACTTGCACACATTTATCAAATCCAAAAAACAAAATTTCTAACGTACTTAATTACTGATAACGTTTGGAATGATTCAAACTGGTCTGATGTGTTTCCTGATTGTGGAAAGGAGTTTGATCTTTAAAGTTGTTGATATCCTCATTGTGACTCTCATTTCATTTTTTGTTCAGCTGCAGTTCATACCACCTACTTCATGTATCCCTTATCAGCCACAAATGTGAAATGCATTGATATATTGTGAAACCTTTTTGAGTACTTATGTAGGTGGAAGCAATCAGTGAAGCAGAAGAAGAGACTGTTGCTTTTAAATAAACATATTCCTCACATTATACAGAGTATATCATCACTGCTGCACCTGGCTGCCTGTTCTGATTTAGCAGGCTACCTTGGAGATGGAAATAAATATCATTTGCATCTGAATGTTCAATTGACATTCGTTTAACCAGAGATACCAAACAAGAACACTTAAGTCCATTTTTACCTGGGTGGAGGTTTTACTGCTAATGACTCGCACCAATCACTCAAATCAAGCAATGAACAAGGTTGGATTTCTTTTTGCTGCTCCACCTTAATCCATCAGAATAAAGATGATTCTGATTCTGATTCATATGATGTAGGCTGATGAAAGAAAGAATTCTTTTGTTTGTTTTTTACATAAAAATTTTGTCTTAGAGTAACTTGTTTTTCTTCTCATCACTCATATCTGTAAAGGATGCCATGTGTGGGGTCACTCTGCAGTTTTAAACTGATGCTGGTGCTGTTGTTTTGTCTTTCTGTAGCGATAGCATGCCAAAGCGGATGGCCCTGATCTGCTTCCTGTCTCTGGTCATGCTGATGAGCATCCTTGGAAACCTGCTGGTCATGGTGGCTGTCTGCAAGGACAGACAACTCAGGTGGGAATGACCTTCTTCTTAAATACACTTTTGTGTGACAGACTGAGAAATTTCAGAGAGGATGCTTACGAGGGAGAATCAGTGACAGTTGGAGCAGCAGAGCGTGAAAGCTTCAGTGCAGAAACACATGAAACTGCTTCTGAATGTGTGTTTGTTACTAAACTGGTTTCCACCAGCAGAAAACACTGAACAGTGAAGGAGTTAGAGTTGAAAACAGTGGCGGACACAGGCGGAGTTGGCAGGTCAGCCTGAGGATGGAAGGTCATGTGGGAGCTGCTGTCACTTCAGTGTTTCATTTTTTCCTCTCCACCTTGTCTTTCCCTTCTTCCTTTGTGCCATCTCTCTACCTGACATCTTCAATAGTTGGTCTCTTTCTTTATTTGTCTCTTCCAATCTCATGACATCAGGGTGACCTCTCCGACATAATGTGTGTGTGTGTGTGTGTGTGTGTGTGTGTGTGTGTGTGTGTGTGTGTTGGGAAAGGATAAGCCAAAGAACGCAGATGTGTGTCAAGTGTGACTGTGTATGTTTATGTGAGAGTGAAAGGATAAGAAGTTAGGTTTCATTTGTGTGTGTCGCAAACTGTTGTGTATTTAAAATCACTGATGAGTGACAACATCACTGCTGTGATATCTCACTTTGCTGATGAAAGAACAGTGACACACAATCTTTGTCTTTCTGTCCACTGGGATCTGGCAGCCCTCAGATGTAAAAGCATAGACAGAAATGCTCAGCAGGGATATCCTTTTGGTGAATGTGGGTGACAAAATAAATGGCAACTCTTTGCATATCATTTACAACCATGAAGTCTATTCCCGGTAGGAAAAGCTGTTATATTACCAGTCGTTAGTGACTTACTCAACAAATCAGTCATTGTGACAGTAATCGTGTCTGTCAGTCTTTAAACAGTCACATACAGTCGTTATGTGATTGTTGTCTGGTTTTGGCAGTTTCATTAATAATCAAAACAGAATTAAAGGGACCAAGGTTTTCTCTTTAAAAGCTGAAGGAGATACTTAGCTTGTGGATGACTTAGCTGATATGTGGGATAAGTGCTTGTACAGACCATAGATTATAAACAAATGATGCACATAGCCACCATCATGTCACCCATTGTTTTGTGGAGCCTCACCTCTATGTGCCATTTTGTTTTTTTGGAGCCAGAAGTGACCATGTTTGGACGAGGGAATGGTCCGCTCAGTAACATCCAAATAAAATCCTAGAATTTCACTCACCAAAACTGAAGCTGAGACTTCTTGAACAGTCTTTTAGTACAATTAACTGCACAGCAGCCATATTATTCTAACAGAACAAACACAGTCCAGAGGTCCAGTTCAGGGACTCCAATTAACTGAGGGGAAGCCTAGCAGACAGCTAGCAGCTACAGCCGCCTGTGTCGCCATAGCAATATCCAAATGGATGAGTTATAAAGAATTCACTCCAGTACAGTTGTTATGAAGGAGGAAATTAGCTATAGAGACCAAAACAGTTTTTTTTGTAACAAGCTGTAAACATGTTTATTTCTGCTGTAAAGTTGGACACTTTAACATGGGAGTCTATGGGGACTGACTCACTGCTGGAGCCTCTGGTGGACGTTAGAGGAACTGCAGGTTTTGACAGGCAAACGTTGACTTCATTTTTCAGACCTGGAGGAAAAGCCTGAATGCTTGACCCCTGCAGTGAAGGGACCCTTATGCTGGCATGGTCCTCTGGTCCCTTTGGAGAAAAGAGTGGCTGCAAATCAATACAAAGATCTTCTGAGAGATCGATGTTATCTTATGATCCAACATTTCTATCCTGATGGGAATTTAAAAGAGTTTAAAATTTAAGTGAATCATATGTTATGGCCTCTGCAGTCACCAGATCTTAACCCAATTAAACAATTATAAGCGATTTATTTATTTATTTTTATTTTTTATTTTATTTATTGACAATACATATCACTATCTTGAGGGAATATATTTTTGAGGAATGCTGTTCCCCCTCTCAGGTAGAATTCCAGAAACTTGGAGAAGCCATGTGAAGCCACAAAGAAGCTGTTCCAGCAGCTCATGGAGGCTCCCCACCTTACTAAGATATTTAATTTTCTCCTTTCCTTTAACTCACCACCAATCTCTATGTAGTCTTGTTAAAATCTGTTAGTCATGAAGTAGCTAGAGAAACTCATATTATAGCATAATTTCCATACTTTATATTCACTGCCACAGAGGAGAATAAAGGCTCCTTTTCATGTGCCTTTGTAAATGTCTTCCCCATCCCTCACTGCAGGGTCTGGACTTGGCCAGGCAGAGACACTCTCACTTACTAAAATGAGATTTGCGTTCTCTGAACTCAGTTCAGTTCCATTTTATTTATGGAGTACCAATTCATAAGTACAGTTGCCTCAAAGCACTTTATACTGTAATGTAAAGAGCCTACAATACTGAACAGAAATGTGTAAGCAGATGGACACATTTGCAGGACCATAAATTACACTTGACCCAATAGCAGCATAAGTAAGGGATGTTGCATGGACACCTGATCCAGCCCTAACTATAAGCTTTATCAAAAAAGAAAGTTTTAAGCCTAATCTTAAAAGTAGAGAGGGTGTCTGTCTCCCGAATCCAAACTGGGAACAGGTTCCACAGGAGAGGGGTCTGACAGCTGAAGGCTCTGCCTCCCATTCTACTTTTAGAAACTCTAGGAACCACAAGTAAGCCAGCAGTCTGAGAGAGAAGTGCTCTATTAGGAATTGTCTCTAAGATATGACAGGGCCTGAGAATTCAAGATTTTGTATGTGAGGAGAAGGATTTTAAATTCGATTCTGAATTTAACATGGAGCCAATAAAGAGAAGCTAATATGGGAGAAATATGTACAACCTCGCTCTCTCATCCCTCTAGACCAGGGATGGGCAATTCATTTTCTCAAGGGACCACATGAGAAACTGCTGCACCAATAAGCTAAAGAGATAAAATTAATATTGAGCAGTATTGAGTTCAGCTTATTGGTTCACCCCTCCACAAAAGTCCCAGTTTCTCATGTGGCACTTTGGGAAAATTAATTGCCCACCCGTGCTCCAGACAGTACAAGACTTTGGCACCATGCTAACATTAGCAGCCTAATATGTCACAGTGTTCAGTGGAGGTTTTTCATTAGTTTGAGTAAATAATTGAGTACATTTTTAACCCGAGCAATTTTTTTGCCATAACAAGCAAATCATAGTGGCAGGTTTAGCTTACTTCACAGCAGGACAGAAGGTAAAGTCTGTCCACTGTCTGTGAGGGACAACTGCTCAACAGCTTAGAGGCATTTTACACATGCACCTAAAGTACAGTAACAACACACACACACACACACACACACACACACACACACACACACATACAGTTAACACCAGCAGAAGATGATTCAGAGGGTGGTAAACCACTCATCATGAAACATCACACAAACACAACCACTGTTACCACCTTTTGTTTCTCTCAACATGTCATGTCGAGCGCATGAACAGACCCCCCCCACACACACACACACACACACACACACACACACACACACCCCGAGATGCATGCTGCCACACAGTCTGCGTGTTTATACCCGACACTGAACAGCTCTTTGAGCACTGGCTGTTATAAACTGGTCATAGCAGGAACTTTGCTTCCAGTGAGACAGTGAGCAAGATTTACATGAAAAGATTAAATATGATTTCTTATTTAATCTTTTCATGTTTGTGCATCAGACCTGCTGGATGATTCAAAGTGTGTTAATTTTAGTGCTGATTACTTCATTTAAAAGAGTAACACACATTCTGATTAAAGGCGCTTGGGCTAAATGAAATATCAAATTAAATAATTTAATTAAAAATTAAAAATAGGGGAAAAGAAAAGGCCTTTCCAAACCATTAATTCATTTTGTTTATTATTTTATTTTGCCTTTAAAACTGACTTTTTAAATTGGATTTGAAATTATCTATACACTCTATTAAAAGTGTTATTTTTAGTGATTTTTTAAATTTAATTGTAGTTTTAAAGTATTTGGGTGATGCATTAGCTGCTTTAAGTGAGGTTGGAAATTAATTTTGTTGATTTAAATATGATGAAATAACTCTTTTCATGACATTGACTTTAAATTCCTTTAGTAGTATCCCAAACGGCACCATTACACCCTTTTACTTTGAGAAATTCTTAGGATACAATAATGAAATAAAAATCCTGTTACAGGGATTTAAATGAATTGTAGGTTTTATCACAATCATTTCCATTAAATGCTCCTCTTAGTAATTCTGTTGTTGCAGAGACAATTGACGCCTCCGGCTCTATTTTGCAAAACAAGATTATGAGCTTCATGCTTTTTATTGGCATTTGTTGTAACTTCAGATGGTCATTTAATTTACATCACCAGCAGAAGACGACCCAACCAGAAAAACAATCCAAAAATCTATAAACAGTTTGGCTGATGATGGAAATGTGATGAATATGACCACAAACAGAACATTTAAATGATTCCTTGCGTGTTTATTCCTCCTCTCTCACTTTTCTGTTTGAATCATCTTTTACATTTGTCTTGTATCTTATATGTTGGACACTGTCTGTAAATAACACCAAAGTCCCAGTAACACAGTCCCTCCTAATAAAGTTTATTTATTCGGAGCACTTTCAGCTAAACACAGTATGTCATCCTAACTAAACACAGCACCTCCTCCTCCCACCTCAGGGCTTCTTAATGCTTTCTAAACTGCTCTGAATTACATCCAACACAACTCTGTGTGTGTGTATGTGTCTTTGTGTGTATGTGTGTGTGTGTGTATAATGCATCATGTGCTCACCAATCTTCAGTATGTGTGTGTGTGTCCGCAGTGTTTGTCTGTGATTACATAAATGTGTGTGCACTTACATGTTTCACGTGTGTGTCCTGCAGGATTTACTGCAGGCAGAGGTCTAACAGCCTGTTTTAGAGGAGTGTTTGGGTTAGAGACAGGCAGATGGAAACCCTTCACAGCCGTTCACTCATACTGAGGCTATTTATAGATGGCGGACAATCGACAGTGCAGAGAAGGTTGAGAAGAGGCGGCTGACTGACCGACTTTTTATCCGCAGAGCTGTTCGTCTGGTTTGGTGATGTTTTCTGTGTTTGAGTGCATAACTGACAGTCTGACTGCTGTTCAGCTGCCTTTTTGTCCATCAGGCTGACACGTTTGACTGCAGTGACCACAGACAAACAGTGTTGTCAGTAATCAATAGCTGAAATTGATTTCTCAGAATGGTTACACATACGGGCCCTCTGCCAAGTCTGGGACTTCACAGCTGACTGACAGAGCAGTGTGCTGTCACCTTGTGTCAGGAATTCTCTGTTTTGTCAAACACAAACTGCAGGAAACGTCTGTGTGTGTGTTTGTATGACAGTGTTTTTGTCTGTGATAAATAGTCTCTGTGTTCAAGGTAAATAATATCGTCTGCAGTAGATCTAACCTTTTTAACTGATAGCCTCATAAAATCAAAGTCAGGTGCAGTTTAAAATCTCAGCCTGCAAAGTAAAATCCAAAGCATGTACTTAATAGATGGACATAGCTTACAGCTCTGAAAAGTAAAGCTGATGGAGTGCCTTAAATCTGCATTCTTTTTAATTACCAGCAGGGGGCGAATCCTCTGAGTTCTATTGCTTTGAATTTTTAAAGCTATGGCCTGGCGTAAAGTAAAATAGACGATAAAGCCAGTTACCTTGTGATTTGCAAGTTGCTACACTATGAGTGTGCAGTGTGAGCAGGTCACATTTAAACTCTCAAATTCTTGTCATATAATTATGGCATTAAACAGCTGAATAACTGATTGTGTGTGTGATGCTGCAGAGTGTGACAGTGTGTGAAACACAGCAAAGCTGTGGCAATGTGTCATTCACAAAGGGAGCATAATTTTTTCACTTTCCCACACCAAAACCACTCCCCTACAGGTGCTCCAGATAATAGTTAAACCCCCCACGCACCCTTCAGAACAATAATAAAAACAAAGCTTAAGCAACACAGAACCACTCAAAGAAAAGTGATTCATCCAAAATGAATGCTATTTATATTTTGAATTTAATAGGCTATATTTTAGACAGTATGCAACATATAAAATCAATAAATAATGTGAGGAAAAGTTGCAGAATTGCCTGCTTAACAACCTCCTTGCTCAGAATTGCATGAGGCCTGCTGCTGCAGAGAACATTGAAGAAGATGAGAATAAAACATATCTTAGGGGTCCTTTTTATTGTAAAGTTTCTCTTCTTTATCTTGGTGATACATGAATAGTGCGAATCGCCTCTGGCAGCAAAAAGAAATAAAGACTCTGCAGGCTGTTAGTCAAAGAAATCAACGAGGATTCAGTCCCCAAGTCTCTTTTGTAGCCTTATGTTTACCCATTTTCAGAGAGAATCTCTCTTAATCGCCTTCCCTCTTTGTGGTTTTACCTTCTTTCAGGTACGTGTGTGTGTCTATATGTATGTGTGTGTGTGAAGAGTTTTTACTTTGTCAGCTTTTTCACTTTCTTCTTCACTGAAGGTGAAGATTGATGTTCCCTTTTCTTCCTCTGCTCCACTCTTGGTGTTTGTCCTGTTCTCCTAAAATCTGCTGTTCTTTGTGAGTAATGGAACCATTATTTCATTTATCTTTCTTTCTTCTTTCTCCTTTGCTGCTGTAAAAACAGCAAACGTAGAACCTGACCTTGAACCAGGCTAGATTTCCTCTTTTTTTTGTTGATTGTTAATTAAACTTTAATGTTTTCATGATCATTTTCCCCCAAATTATCATGTAAAAAGCAAAAATGTAATAACACCTTTTAGCATATTGTAATTTAGGTGTTTTGAGAAGGAACCCCTCATCCAGTCACAGTTCTTTCTGACCTCACTGGGACTCAGACATGGTGGATAAGGAGAGTGAGGTCAAAGATTTATGCTGATTTCTGACTTGAGTGTTTTTAGTGGGGGATTTGCCATGTTTGTCTGCTGAGAGGGGCTTAGGACAGGGAAGGTGGGCTGCAGGAGGAGAGGTTTATTTTTAGAAATTTGTTCAGCTTTAAGGACCTTCAAAGTTTAAAAGAATACGCTTCCAAGCAATCAGCATTAATATGCTTCTGATATAACAGCCACTTTGTGGGAAGCATCCAGACAGGTTTGAACCCTGACTGCAGGGATTTGTGGTTGTTTGGTCACAGGAGCACTGGAGCAGCTCAGACCTGGTGTTGGCTGATAATATGCTGCTTCCAATTGGTATTCTATCCCAGCTCATGTCTATAGAGCAGCTGACTTTTCCAACACTGTTGCCACAACGTTAGAAGCACTCTGCTCTCTAAAATCCCACTGTGGGTCAATTTTGGACATTCTAACTTTCAGCAATACTTCATGTTCTTATTCAGCAAACCAGGCAGACTCAGGCCCTTAAAAGACCAAAGGTTATCATTTTGCTCAGTAATAAACAAATGTGGAATGAAGAAATCATTTTTTGCAAAGCAGTGTGTATACAGCTCCTCACTGAAGCTTCGCTGTTCTTTATCATGAAAAACACACTATGCAGACATAATGTGAGGAATGTACCAATAACCTTTTTGTAAGCTAGTTATTTGTTGAATAAGATCAGTTGATTACTGAGTTTCCTCAGTGACAAGTGATTATTCATAAAGCGAGGCTGTATATATTTTCATGTCAGATGATTTCATTGAAACGTGTCCGTTTTATAGTACATGACGACCGCTGCTGTTTGTTTAGTGTTCATGATTAAAAGGACCTCTCATGCTGTGTGAATGTTTTCATATAATTGCTTTTCATGGATCTGTTGTTCTGCAGCCCTCGAAATAAGATGGATAAAAACATTTAGTTTGTACCAGAACAATACGGCTTGGACTGTTGCAGCTTTGCTCTGTCATTCATTGTAACTTCCAGTGTCTATGTGTGACATTGAAAAAATTATGCCAAAGCCATTTTATATTAACATTTAACACATTTTATTTGTCTTCAAGTCATGACTGTCAAAAGAAAATGTGTATTTTTTTTATGTACATTACTGGAAATCTATTTAATGATCTGAAATAATGACCAATTATTCACGATGAATTAACAGGAAGAATTACTGACCCTGCATTTTTGCCTGCCCCTCTCTTTCTTCAGGAAAATCAAGACCAACTACTTCATTGTGTCTCTGGCGTTTGCCGACTTGCTCGTGTCAGTGCTGGTGATGCCATTCGGTGCCATCGAGCTGGTCCACCAGCACTGGATCTACGGCGAGACCTTCTGTTTAGTGCGGACATCTCTGGACGTTCTGCTCACCACCGCATCGATACTACACCTGTGCTGCATCGCCCTGGACAGGTGAGACTGTCTGATCCCGTTCTGCATTTGTGTGCGTGGGTTTGATCTGGTGTCATCTACCATGTAACCTGCACCACTATCATTTGCATTTTTATTTGTTAGGGTCTCTCGAACATGTGTGTACACATACTGAATATAACTACATTTGGCTAGGGGCCACGTAGTCGCCTTTGATTGGCTGGCTGGTGTCCATTAATTTCACAGACAGCACAGCCACACAGGTCTGATGGAGGGGTTTGTTTTCTGTTCTTAATTATTCATGATCTTGCAGGAGAATGAGGTGTGTGCGTGTGTGTGGTGTGTGTGTACTTGTGTTACTGATACTGCATAAAAAAAAAAAAAACAATGAGTCACTTTGAGGGAACTTTCTTTCCATTTGGGGGCAAAAAGCAGCTCCCCTTATTGTGAATCTTTAAATTTTAGGGTGAAGACATGTTTTAAGCTTTAAGTCAAATATTATTAGCATATATTTTCTGTTCTTTTATTAGAACCCATATTATATATAGTGGAGGTAGTAAACAAACTTGGTTGAATAGCTTCTGGGGTTTCAATTTGCTCATATAATTTTGTTGAGGATGAGGGGGGAGCCAGTTTTTGCAGACACCTGGAATGAACGTCACCTCAATTCAACAAAGCATGAGTTATCGCTGGTTTTTTAATATTCTCAGAGATAATACAGTTGAGATTTGTGTTCAGTGACTTTTCAAACACAGTTTTAAATCCTACCAAAGTGTTTCTGAGGGAGCAAATAAAGCTGCACAACCTCCTATATCTGAAAGATTTCTGAAAGTCAGATTTCATGAAAAATGTATTTGGCTTCACTTAAGGTTTTATATAATCTAATGACATTTTAAAGTCACCAAATCAATCAGCGCCTCTCATCTGACCCCCTTCTTCAGGACCAAACTTTTTGAGTATGTGAACACCAACATTGTTCCTCCATGTTGCATTTACCACATTAGAAAATTAATCTAACACTGTAGGAATCACAGCTAAACGACCTAATTTAGGTAAGAAGAAAACCTTTCAGATGGTCTAACCTGTTCTGAGCAGGCACCTATCAGACATGGTGATATGAGCCTTTCAAAGTTTACCCAGAATGCACTTTGTGAACTTTTTTCCAGTGAAATGTCAGAAACAGATCAAACATCCAGGGTACCAGTGCTTGTTTCGGTTCTTCTACATCACAGACATTAAACTGCTGTAGTTTATTTAAACTGTGATAGATGCAACATACTGGTACTCACGGCTGGTTAGAGAAGAAAAACCTCCTGAATAAAAAAACAGATTTAATCTTTAGATTTTGGCTCTTGGAGTGGGTGTAAAGTTGATTTGGTTGTATTTTTTTAACAGAGCTTAAATCTGTTTTTCAGCTCTGAAAATTCCATGTGGATATTTCCTGTACTTATAAAGTTATGAGGGTTCAAAAATGTCGGGAGAAAAATAACATGACTTTAGACCCACCGCTGTGTTCTTTGAGTGCCTTCATAGTATGAAAGTAGCATTTTGCACGGCTTCATTAAATATATTGAAGTTATTATATAAAATATTCACCTAGTTTTGAGGGGGTCAGGTTTGAACTTTTCTTAGATTTGAATGATTTTATATTTGAATGATCCTAAAAATGAGTGCTGTGTAGCTCTGCGGGTTACTGCTGGATGCTGAGGAACATTGTACTGGCTTTCGTTCAGTAATGATGTGTCCATAATAATAAAACAGGGAACAGACTTAGGAAATACAGGGAGGACCTCTGTGACCTCTCTGAGGCATGCAGGTTGAATGCAGAATAAATGTTTAATGACCGTGACCATTAGTTATCTATTTCACACAAGTGAGCTCCATCTCACACATATGTGCATGTATTTTTAATGCAGACACTCACACAGCAACAAACACAGGAGAATTTCAAATTAGACAAACCAAAGCTCACCAACAACAAAGGAGGAAATGGTTTCTTCATTAAATTATCTGGCTAGAGGAGCTTTGTATTCCTGTGTAGTACAGCTGTCTCCGCATCCTGGCACATCTTCAATTACCAATTCATAGCGCGGCAATCATTACCCTCAAGTCCCTCTGTCTCCTATGAATCATATCAAATCTACTGTGTACTGTATTTTCCTTCCCTACCTGCTAATTTCCAGCATACACATTTCCTACTTTTAATGTCACTGATAGGGAGGTATGTTTTTATTTATTATTCTGTACCTGATTCTGTGTTTTTTAAGCATTTATTTCTGCTTCTCTTTCTCTGTTTTCATTCAGCAATTATAAAATTCCCACTGTTCGATACACAGCCAACTAAGTCTGTATTTTCAAAGACATTTTGTGTTCTAACAGTTTAAAAAGTAGTTGAAATGCACATGGCTGAGAGATGCCATAACTGTGTTATCTATCCACATGTATTAGGAATAAGTATTTGCTTCAGTGACGATGAAAATGATTTGGTAAGTTTTTGACCACAGTCTACATGCAGGTGTCCCCTGAAAAATATAGTCATTCTAATTAGAAGTTAACCAGAAAATGTGATAATTAATGATAAAATGCCCTTAAGATATAATAACATGTCATTATTGTAAAAACAGGGCCAGTTAAGTATACCAGCTGCATCTCTGTCATTAAGTCAGTGACTGACTTCCATGCTCTGAGCAGTTTGTAAATCATCAAGTAATAATTACAGGTTGTCGTGTCATTTGAGAATCCTATCATGTTTGTTGTATTAAAAGCCTGAAAGGATGTCACCACATGAAACTGCAGGATTTAACTGTGAATTAATGAAAGTGTCAGTCAGTAAGAGAGAGTCTGTAGCTCCATATGGTACAAAGCCCAGATTAAATGTTCCTCTGCACAGTGCTCTGCTGATACTATTTATATGTTCTGCCTAATCTTTAATATATCCAACAAACAGGCACACATTAATGTTCACATACTGGAAGACAACAGAAACAAAGCCACTGAAACAAATCTTAACACTGGATTTGTTGGTAATCCCCCTTGATTACCAAAACTTGGAACCATAAATTCTTCTCTGTTTTGGAATTTATATGCAGGAGTGAGATAAGTGCTATCACAGTCACACACTAACAACAAACTGTCGATTGTAGAGAAAAAAAGCCTTGCAGAAATATTCTTTATACCAGCGATTACAGATAATCTTGCTGGTATGTGGTCGGATGATTAATTCCAAGTATAGAGTTTTACTCTCTGGTGCAAAAGGTTTCTTTTAATTTCAGTATATCCATCCTACAAAATTATCAGTCCATTATCAATACCAAATCCATTACTCTGATCCAGCCTGGTGTCAGGAAATGGCATTTGTGTGTTTCATTTTTCATTTTCTGTAATGTAGGGTCTGCTAACCACACTTTAGCCCCGTCACTTACTCTAAACAAACCATTTTTGTTGGTAAAAAATATAGCAATTACATTTACTAACAGCGCTGCTACAAATGCCACTGAGCTTTTGATTATTCTATGCTTCCAGTTTCCAAATAGCAAAAAGAGAATATTACCTCTAAGTGAAAGTATACATGGTATTTCTTCCCTTTTAAATATCTACCTCCAGCCTGTCTATAGCCTGCATTATTTTCTCACCATTTATACTAATTAATCAAGCTTTATTAGGTAATTGCACCTGTGTAGCCTTAGTAGCAAAACCTTGGGGAAAAGAAATCCACTAAACCCACTCATGACCATACAATTCACTGTTGTAAGCATAAGGAAGCAGTTAAAGGTAGCTAAGATGAATGTGTCATTTCTATCAAGTAAAAACCTTTCTGAAGGGAAGGACAGCTTGAAGCCGTCTCTAGTTGCTTGGCTCATACAATTCAATCAATAGCTTTCTTATTGATTTTCGTGCCACATAGAAACTGAGGATCCCTTTAGAAAAAAGGGATGCTCTACATTAATATAGTTCCTCAAGCTGTTTAGGGTTCATCCTGAACCATGGTTTGGGACAAAGTCTGCCAATCTTTATGAAAGTGGGAATTCTGTCCAGTAGGTCCAAGTTTGGGCAAAATACACCAATGCTTTCTAATGCCAGGGTGTCAGATATTGCTGTTTTGTCAGAAGCTGCTGGCATCTTGGTGAAATGCACAAGGTTTCCTTTGGCATGGGTGGCCTCAGCCGAGCCAATACTGGACTCTGAGGTTTAGCCTTTTTTGGAAACGCATCAAAGTTAACCAGGAGGCCTGGGTTTGTGTCACATTTTTTGCACCACCTGTTTGGTTTTCATTCACTCTGTGCTTTTGCTTTAAGTTGCTATTAATTTGCTGTGAACTAGCCTCAGTATGTGATCAGCTGGAGGTGAGACCTGTGGGAAAGGACACTCTGTGCACTCGCTGAGATGGCAGCATTTCCTGACTAAACTGCAGTATTTGATGTTCTGGGAATGTGAAGGCACTGAGCATGCTAATGAGAGTCAATACATTGCTCTATGGAAACAGCAGAGGTTAGTTCATTAGGGGAGAACACCTTTACTATGCAGAGCTGGAAACAGGTTCTGAGGATTTTAGAATTCAGGGACGTAACATCTAACTGAAGCCAAACGTCAGCAGTTTATAGAACCACCTTTAACAGCAATAACTTGCAGTAATGGTTTTATGTATGACTTTATCAGTCTCACATCGCTGTGGAGGAATATTGGCCCACTCGTCTTTACAGTGTTGCTTCAGTTCATTGAGGTTTGCAGCATTAATTCAGGCACAGCTCTCTGAAGGATTGCAGAATCTTGATTCTTTTCTCTTTCAGCCATTCTGTTGTAGATTTGCTGCTGTGCTTGGGATCATTGTTCTGTTGCATGACCCAGTTTGGTCCAAGCTTTAACTGTGGGACAGATGGCCTCACATTTGACTCTAGAATGCTTTGGTATACAGAGGAGTTCATGGTCGACTCAGTGAATGCAGAGTGCCCAAATCATCATCCCTCCACCACTGTGCTGACAATTGGTATGAGGTGTTTGTGCTGATATGCTGTGTTTGGTTTTCTCCAAACATGGTGCTGTGCTTTATGGACAAACATCTCCACTTTGATCTTGTCTGTCCAAAGGACATTGTTCCAGAAGTCTTGTGGTTTGTTCAGATGGAGTTTTGCAAACCTAAGCTGTGCTGCCATGTTCTTTTTAGAGAGACGAGGTTTTCTCCTTCCAAACAAGCCATTCTTGTTCAGTCTTTTCCTAATTGTACTATCATGAACTTTAACCTTTAACATAACATGAGATGTAGCTCTTGGGTTTTTTTGCAGTTTTTCTGAGCATTGCACGGTCTGAGCTTGGGATGAATTTGCTGGGACATCCACTCCTGGGAAGATTGTGGCATTGTGTTAACACACACCTGAATGCTACAGACCAGCAAACTGATAAAACTTATTTTGTCAGTTTGCTGGTCTTTTTTCATGATCATCAAATGGTTGATGATCATTTAATCAAGGGGATTTGGTTAGCAGCTGCTACTTTCCCTCCTAATTCTAATGGAAGCAGTAACGGTGTACTTTGTTTTTCACAGGACTGTATGTAGTTTATTGGCATACTTTAATTAAAATTCCATCTCTCACATAGTCTTCTTATTTAGAATATGTTGCACATAAAATCAGCAAAAGTTGTTTTTCCATCAGACCACTGAATCAAGAAAAATATTGAATTCATATTATAGAAAAGATGAGGGAAAAAAATCCTATAGAGTTTTCATGCTGCTGCTGTTTTTGGCTGTAAGTGTTGAGTGATCTACTTCATTGTGATTCTGTGGACAGCACCACTCTGAATTATGTCATAATTTACAATGCCTTCATTTTTTTTATTGCTAAATGCACATTTTGTTTCCTTGCTAGAAAAAAAATCTTTTAAAATAAATGTTTGATGAATATCTGTATGACAAAGCCATTTTTTTGAAGACGTTCCTTGATCTCTACAGTTCTTCAGTTTTGTTGTTATCTTCAAACTGATTAAATCTGAACAAGAAACCATCAAAGACTGCCTTTGAGCTTCATGCTTTCATTAAAACCCTTTTTATGTCAACACATTTACCAGCAGCCTTGAGGTTGTAAATGTTGTACCGAATGTGAAACACAAACACCACCTCTTCATGTAACCTCCAATTTATCTTCAATCCTTGGTGATTATGAGAGGCAGAACTTAGAAATGCCCATGAGCAATCTCTGCGTAAATAAAATTCTCCTACTGAACAGCTCCCTGCATGAATGCTGTAAAATATTTTAATCTTAAGCAGAAGGTATCTTTAAAACAGTGTGAGTGAACCTTTTTTGGTCAAAGTAAGGTTAAACAGAATGGAAGAGAAATGTGCTTTTTTGGCCTTTGTCTGCTCACCTCTGTGAGGCTGGCAGAGGTTTAGTTCAAAGGCCCAGCCTCCTGGCAGATTTTGGCATTTAAATTTTGGTGGGCTCTGGTTCAGCAGGGCCCAACCCCAAACCCTGCCTCTGTTTGGGGTTTGAAGAGAAGCTTGGACACATGAGTACAAACTGGAAGCACTACGTGCTGAGAGTCAGGCAGAGCATGCAATCAAATATGCGCAAGAACAAACATGTCAGTGATCTGTACACTCATTCGTATGCACATGCATACATGCAGCATATACAAGTGTCTGCTCACACTGGGCTGTGTGACTGTTACTCATCCACTCAGACTGTGTTATTTTTTCTGTTCATGGGAGGACGAAAAGAAAGAATTGCCAAGGGTTAATTATAAGTAGTCATAGATATGATTTAATTATTACTGAAGATTACTTCAGCAACTGTTAGAAAAGCTGATCAGCACAGAAATTGTCAAATATTTTGCCTTAATCTAGTTAGTGGACAGATAGCCTTTGGTTGTGTTGGATATGGTTTATCAGTGGAGTAGCCCTCTGGCTTAAATAAAGGGGATATTGAAACCTATAACCTGAATCACTCCCTCTATTCACTGTGGTGGTGTACAAAAGCAAAAATGTACCACTGTCCAAAAAACCTGTGGACTTAACTATATATTATAGGTGCACTTTGTTGATTAAAAAGATTAGATTAATCAATAATAGAATGTAGAACTTTAATGTTAGTTGTATGTGAAGACCATAGGAAGAAAAGCCAAGGCTGAGGCTGGTGCTAATTGTGAGTCTAATAGAAAGAAACCAGACTTGGTGGTGAATATGCTGCAGCCTGCTGCTTCAGGGTGCAGCACACAGACAAGTCAGTACTCCTGCAACTCAAACGACCAAAACATTTCAAAGCTTGTGGTGACAACTGAGCAAAAGGCAGATGGAAAAACCATATTTCACAAAACAAAAGAGGGGGAGGGAAGGAAGATTGTCATTTGTAGCTTCCAACATCTCAAGACTGATTTTATGAGAAAAGACCAGCACAAGAAAATGCCAGACCAGAGAAGAAGTCATGAATTATAAATCTCTGAAAGGAAGCATCTGCTGACTGCATGTGTGAAAAGAGAGCATAAACACAGCAGGAAACTATGAGAGAGACATAAAACATAAAAAGAATGTCAATGAAAAAAATACAAACATTTCTAGTGTATTTCTATCTTAACATATAATTTTACCTTTTTATGCACAACTTTTATTTTATTTTTTTACTACATTCAATACGTAGAAAATATTTCTGACCCAATAATAAAAGATCTGTTGAGCTGGAAAAACAAATGAAAAGCATGTTTTGGGACATACAGAGCTGGTCAGGTTTTTGTTGTGTCAAAATGAGCATTTTAAAGATTTCAGCTTGGTCTGTTGTTAGAGGGTTTCAGCCATATGTTTAATCTTCAATCTGCAAAAAACTGACTTTAGTTTATATTTTTTCCTTGCCACTATTACAGCCTGTTAGATGTTTGGGAAGATGCAGCTGATGCTTTTCCGGGAGTAAAAAATAGACTCCTTTAAAGCAGTTTACATTTTGTTTATCTATAACTTGGGAGCTTTTTGATATGCAAACAGGGGGAGAGGGGAACTGAACTCCAAACCTTGTATTTGCAGACCAAGTCACTTTACCAGCCTGCCTCCTGCTGAGGAGGGGAGTCACGTCATTTTTATTGAGGTGGCCCGGCTAAACCACCATGAAAACACATTGCGAATTGCTGTAGTTATTTATTTTTTGGTTACTCACTCACTATCATTTGCTCGTCCAGACATGACAAGCAGCCATGTACTTGCAGATGCTACTTGAACTCATATATAACAAGGCTTTTTGTATATAACCCACTTTAGATCCCAGGTACACCGATACAGGTTGTCTGGACTGGCTCTCCATCTAAAGGGTCCAAATAGGCATCACCAGAAACTAGTTTAAGCCAGTGGTGAGGAAACACAGTCAACTGACTTCATCTGAGCACCTACTCTGCTTCCTCTGGAAACCCAGCTCTGCTCTAAATGATCTAAGCACTTGGTGTGATGCTAGGTTATTGCTTTAGTGGCCAGGATTCAGGTCTCAAGGATCTGATCCTTTTATTGGCTAAAATGACCATTTGTTAGATGTTACAGACACAAACCTAACCTTTTACTGTTTGTGCTGTTGGAGCCTTTTGGAGCATTTGTAGTGCAATTATCTGACCAATATTATGGCTGCTGTGTGGTTAACTGTACTAGCAGACTATCCTTTATCACCCAAGTATCATACAGGCCACCTGGACTTATTTTGTAATTTTGGCTGTAAAATTATAAAATAATTCTCGTCTTTCAGGAACCATTAGAATT
This sequence comes from Heterochromis multidens, assembly GCA_015108495.1. Taxonomy (NCBI): domain Eukaryota; kingdom Metazoa; phylum Chordata; class Actinopteri; order Cichliformes; family Cichlidae; genus Heterochromis; species Heterochromis multidens. Next base: position 16,150 of record VUQS01031691.1, on the reverse strand, counting down.
TTCTCTCTAGCCCAAGAAGGATTTATGGTAATTTGAAGCGCACATGGCTTAGCACTATACAGTGTATGGTTGCAGCTTGTTATCCAAGCTAGGTAATGTTGGCTGATAATTTTATCACTTCTGACTCTCCAAATATGGTCCTTCCAAAAAACCAACATAGTGCCAGACAAAGAGCTAACACTGAGGATTTAAATTCACACAGGCTACGTCTACCTTTATATGCAGTCTTTAATATGGGAGTACTTGATTGGAGACACAGGCAGAGTAGTCCATGACAGCTGAGCTGAAACCAGTCAGAGGTTACTGTGGGTGCTGAAAGAAACTAACAAAAGCTGAGAATTTGAAAACACTAAATTTAAAATAGAAGCTGAAATCAGTACGCTTAAGGCACTTGTGTGCAGGAGGAGGAAAAACAAGCACACAAAAAAATCATACATTAACTATTTTGCAAATTTTACAAAAATATATATTTAGAGCAAACTGGAGAAAAAAGAAAGAAAAGAGAACACAGAAAACAAGTGAGCAGCTGCAGGATAAAGCTTCTTATTCATCTACTGTAAGCTGAAGGAGCTGAAAAGGGCTGAAAAGAAATGAAGACTAAAAATAGCAGAACCGCCACAAGGACGATGCTACAAGTCAAAGACACAAAAAGACTGGATCAAATATTTTTTAAAAAGGATACAGAAAGAAACTAAATGTATCACTTTAACAGATATGAATGATGTTAAACTAAAGTAATTGTTTAACTGTGGATGAATTCTGCTTTGACAGAATCATATCTGATAAAAGAGATTCACATCACAATAACATATTAAACTATTTTAAAGATGAAATTAGAAAAGTTTTGAACTGTGACAGAGCAAAAATAATTGAATGCCCTTTTTTTCAGGAAATATTATTGGAAAGTTCTGCTGTCTGTGATTTCTGAATAATTTGGTCTGAAAGCAGGGAAAATTCACTCTTTGATTATTACAGTGAATTGAATTTAGAGAAACTCAGATCTGCTAATATGAATGTAATCTCAGTTTATCAATAACCCTCTGTCAAAACATGCTCACCAGTCAGCTCTGTTGGAGGTCTGAATCACATCACACGATCTTCATCTACAGATGGAGTGTGGTTGTAGTGTAACATCCTAAATGTTTGAATTTCCTCTTTCCCCAGACGCTTGGAGGAATCTATAATTCTGCTGTGTGCACTGAGTGGGAGGACAGCAGATTACACCCTGGGGCAACAGCATACATACTCAGGCAGCCATGGCAAAATTGTATGGCTCTGTGACTGAAATCATTGCACTTTATTTAGAGTAGAAGTAGATGTTGATGATCATATTTAAATACAGAGCACCTTCAAGGATCAACACGGCAGTGACATCACTGCAATAAAGAAATGTGTTACAAAAGATCTGATTCTATAAATGGAAAAAGAAATGACAGAGAAACAGTAGAAGAGCGTGAATAGATAAGGAAATCATTTCACTGTTGTTATCAAAGTCATTAATTCAATAGCAATCACACAGCAGAGGGATATTGAACAAAAATAAAAGGAGGAGAAGGCAGAGGGGCAGTGGCTGCTCCAAACTTAGCTGTGACCTTTTTACAGTGGAAAGGCTTCATGGAAGATCTTTTGAAGTCTTCTTACATTATTAAAGCTTTTGTAGAATTCGGCCTTCTTGCTTTAATGCTGTGCCTAATGGGCATTGATTCAGTATCTTTTATGTAAGACTCCTTGTTTTGCAGGACAGCAGCCAGTAAGGTGTATTTTAGTATCATTTTCTTCCAAAATCACCAGACCTGCCAGTAATGACCCCTCTCTCCGAAGCGGCCATTGGTGCTGATTGCACCCACCCACTGATTTGAGTCTAATAAGCTGGGACATCAATCTGATGTCATATCAATCTGAGAAAGAATGTTTTGCTCCGGTTGTCGGATTAAATGGCGCATTTCACTGAAATGTGCGGTTTTATGTTTTCTCTTATTTGGTGTGTGTGTGTCGGAGGTGTTACTCCATGTATCTAAACCCCGCCGTATTAAAACAGTAGTGCAGGCAATAAATAAGCTGCCACTCGTGCAACACTCAGCTAACATGTGAGGGTGTTCAAAGTTTTGCTGTGTTTTGTTAGTTCTGAATGCAACACACACTGAACCCCACAAAATCAGCAACTTTTAAAAACTTGTTAACTGTGTGCAGCTTTGTGTCAACAAACCTCGCTCTTCACTTTTGTATTGTGACAGGAGTTACTACGTGTCATCTCTCATCTCTGTCAGTGGGCTGTTCATTTCAGTCACCTCTCAGCACTTTTTCATCTAACAAGTTTATGACCAGCGTTGGGATCGTTACTCAAAAAACGTAATGTATTAGACATTACTCATTACTTTTTCTAAAGCAGTGCAGTACGTTACTTAATTACTGACTGGAGAAAGTAATTTGTTACATTACTTTTACGTTACTCCATAAAATAACCTGAACCATATTGTACATAATTACCAGTTAACATCATAAACCTGAGACTACAATCCCACACATCAACAAAAATCCTTATTCTAATGAGGACACACATACGAGCTTTCTTTTAGTGTTTATGTAAGAACACAAAACCGACAACACAAAGCAAAGATGGAGACCAGGCCTTCAGAGTGATCGCCACAGTGATTCTACTGCACATCAAGGCCTTTGTTGTGTTAGCATTATAATGCAGCTGTTTCTGTCCTGGGTGCAGTTTACATTTCCACATCGCGCTCTTGTCCTTTCGTGCAATAAAAATAAAACTAATGTCCATATCTCCACTCCTCAAAAGCTTGT
>VUQS01031691.1:0-13328 GCA_015108495.1 Heterochromis multidens | reverse complement strand
TGTTTTTTTGTTTGCTTTTTTTTTTTTTTTTTCCATCCGCGGTGTGCAGATAACTGAAGAACCTTTGTAACGCAAGTAACGACATAATTCTAACTGTAAAGTAAATACTGAATTTAGTACAGTAATGCATTACATTACTTCTTTACTGAAAAATGTAATGTGATTATAGTGACGTGTTACTTTGGAATGTGTTTGACCCAACACTGTTCATGACACAGTTAAGGAAAACTAACACATTGTTCAAAGATCATTCAAATGGCATACAAGTCCAACCCAGTGGCAGCAACTGACCATCGAAGGCACAGTGAAGAGTGGCAAATAAAAGCAGACCTTGGAAGTATGACAGTCTGTAAGCTAAAAACAGAGGTAATAAAAAGAGTCTGCTGTTGAAGTAATAATCCATAAAAAGAAACTGAATTCTGTTTTATTACTTCACTGTTATTATATATTTATCTGCATTGACTCATATGAAATGTGTTATTCATGAAGACTCCCCTGGTGGAGTCAGCAGTCCACAGAATATCAGTACTAAAGTGCATTTAAGTTATTGTTAAATTTTTATCAGATGACTTAATTTGTCCTGAATTTTAACATCATTTTAAATTGTTGTTAATCCAAACAATGCACAGCAGAAGCAGAATCAAGTTCATCATTTGCTGTGTATCATTTCAAGGAAATCTTTAGCAAGATCTAAAAAACAACTATAAAGCATCATACTTTTTTTTTTATTGAAGACTTTATTATTGTTAGACATGTTTCTGTGTTCAGCCCCATGTATATAGCAGGAAAGTGTCTCAAAGCTGTTTTTGTATTTTTACATGTCCATGAAGAAAAGATCTGAATCTTCAAAGCATGTGAAGGGAACTTTGGCAGCATTCAGGTTTGATTGTTCCCAGAAATCAGCTGTGATGTAAATGATGAATAAAAATGTAGGAAATAAACAGAGAGGGATATCAGTGGCCATTTAAAGCACTCGTGGTCATGACGTGCTGCCATTTAACTGCAGTGTCTGCTTCTAATCTCACTCAGGTTCGCACATGTGTGTGTCTTTGTGCATTTATGCTCACTGTTGGCTCTTTGTGTGTATTTCAGCTTTTGGGGGTGTGTATATATACTGTATATGTGTGTGTGTATCGACATTTGTATTCATACAATACAGGGATTCATAGTTGAGCTGGACACACTGGGGAGTTGTGTCATTCAGACATCCACACTTAAAGAATCAATCTGCAACCTTTCTACATGACTATTTTGGGAATTCAAATAGAAAAGGCCCTCTTGACCTTTCTTAATGCCACTGCACATGCAGACCACACACTCACTCCAAATTACTGATGGCTGTGAAATGCCAGATGCTGCAAGTAGGTAATGAGGGAGGATCACAGCAGACGAGGCAGAAATAAAATATCCATGGTGCCTGCCGATGAAATAAACTGGATTAGCTCTGATCCTGCAGCGGCAAAGTGCAGATTCAGTCAGCCTTATGAGGTCAAGCAAAGGTTACAAAAATATCAAGTTTGAAGTTCAACATAAAGACCACAATCAGGGCTTTCTCTGATTAATCAAGTGTTTCAATGGGTATTTCTAGAAGCTGCAATATTTGCTTTTTTTTATCACATTGGGGCAATACAGCATCAACACGTCAGCTGACCCACAAGCCTGACATCCACCAACACTGGTGTGACATGTCTAAAACTGCACTGAATATAAATAATATCAATATGCTGATCTGATCAGTGTAAGTCTTCTTTTAACTCTGATTCCACCATTTCATGAGAGAAATATTTGGCTTTGTAGACTGAATACATTTACTCCTTGAAATGAGGTTGAGAAGAGTGCTGAGGGTGAACATTATTAAACATGCCATAAAAGCGAAAAGAGAAAGACCTTGACCTTGACAGCTCCATCAAGCTTCTGCTTTTTTTGTTTGTTTGTTTGTTTGTTTCTTGCATCTGTCAGTCTGCACAGCTGCGTGAGTGAGCAGGGTCCACACGAGTTTTTAAAGCTGGATGTTGGAGAAGCTGTGGTTCAGGAGGTCGAGAAGGTTGGTGGTTCATTCCTCAGCAACTCCTGTCTGAATGTCCACGTGTCCCTTGGCAAGATACTGTGCTGTGGGTCAAGTCCATTTACCATCACACACACAATCACTAGGACAAGTCTTGAAACTACATACAACAAGATGTAGTTTCAAGGATGTAGCTGTGCACGCACACAGATAAAATGCACTTTATTTAGCCCGCAATTCCTGTTACAGCTCCCAAATAAACACAACCTTTAACTAAATAGCTTAAATCGAGTAGAACAGCTCAGGCTCAGTAAGGTAAAATTACACACAGGTAAACAGAAAAAATGTAAATAAAATACAATTGTTATGGTCTGTGGGTTTTGGGGTAAGATTTGGGGTTTTGTTATATTTTTGGAAGTTTTTTGATTATTAATGTCATTAGGAGTCTTCTGCTCTCAGTGTTTGGTTTTTGGTTCTATTTTGAGTTCTAGTTATATTTTAGTACTCTTAAAGCAGTCTCTTGTGTTTCCTTTTGTCTGTCCTCCTTTTGTCAAGTTTATTCTTGTGTCTGCATTTCCCTGTTTAGTTATTATTATTTACTCCAGTTTTACTTTGCTGGTTACTTGTCTTCTGTGTGTCTTGCATTTAGTTTAGTGATAACTGTGTGCATCACTGTGTGACTTGTTTCCTCCCAGCTGTGGCTAATCCTCATTAGCCCTCAGTGTGTGAGTATGTGTAGTCCAGTGTCTGCTTACCCTCGCAGTTTGTGTTGTAGCCTACTTCTGCATTTATGTTACTTTGTTAATGGATTGCTGGATGACTTATCCACCAATAAATGTGTGTTTTATGTTTACTCTGTCTGCATCTGGGTGCTCATCTTCAGTGTACACGAGTCTGCGGATTCATAACAAACATAATGTAATATACCTGAAGCGTGGCCTGAAACGAACACACATGGTGATTCACCTAAAGCATGCACACAGAAACACACTTGTGCACACACGCGCAAAATTGCAAATGGGCACATAAGGTCAAGAGAGTCAGTTTTGGTTGATTGACTTCATCTGTTTCTTGTCACAGTGGAACAGGCCTGAGTTCACTGACCAGATAAAAGTTCAGATATGGAGGCTTTGTTCCTGTCAGGAACGCCACATCTGTCATTGGAGCTTTGATAAAGGGATTAATCAGACACTTTATCCTTATTCTTCTTTTCACTTCCTGCTTCTGTTTCCTTCTTTTTTCTGTTCTCCCTTCTTTCCTCCTTCTCATTTCTCTTTTCCTCTTCCTCCTTTTTTATTATCTTTCCTTCCTGTTTCAATAGCTTCCTCTCTCTTGCTCTGCTCCTCTTCTCTTACAGCTCTCCTTCCTTTGGTTTCAAATTTCTTCCAGTCTGTTGTTTAGAGTGAGACATGGAGTTGTTCTCACTTGTCTGAAGAGGCAGAAGTTTAAACTGTAATTTAGCATCAAAGGGAGGAATATGTCTAATATGAAAGTCAAAGAAGAATTAAAAATAGGAGAAAACACTGAATGGCAGGGTTAAGATTAGGCCAGAATGAGCATTGTTAGTTGATTTTAAATCTTATTCAAAGGAATATTCCACTAACTAGTTTAGTCTTTTGGGATCTGACCTTTGAACAAACAGCATCTGTGATTTGGACCTCTCAAAACACAGAAAATGACAAATCCAGTGTTCTGTGTACTTAATGTAGGATTACTGCCAGATGCACCAAAGGAAACTGGTTATTTGTGTCTCCAGCAGTGTCGAATATGTCTAATAGCTGTCATGGAGGTGATGTGCTGCAGCTGACAAACTGAACTTCCTGTCTGCAGCAACCAAGGCTAGCTGAAAATTTACTGAGCAACAGTCCAAAGAAAAGGCCACAGATGGACTGTGATGGTGTCTTTTCTTTCATTTTCAGCTGAGGTTTAGGGATGCAGACTGGTGGGAGATTTTTTTTTATAAAGGGCAATACAAATGGTTGAAATCAAAGGAAAACAGATGGAGAATGAGGTCAGAAAGACAAAAAGTGATGGCAGGGATAAGAGAGAAGGTAAAAAGATGAAAGCAGACAAACTGTGGGAATACAAAAGAGGCAGACAGATGATGAGAGACAGACTCAAAGAAACACTGGATGGAAAGAAACATTATGGGAAGGTAATGGGAAACATTTCATTTCTGAAGTCAGTGCTAATTGGTGGTGGTTATTGGTGGTTTGCATGTTTGTGAAAATGCACTGATGGAAACTGTCCTCTTGTCTCGCCAAAAGAGCTCACTGAAAATGGAAAAGAGTGTTGGGGGTGGGTTGAGTAACACCAGACATCACCAGAATTAAGCAAGTTTATTCACAGTGTCTCTTTGTGCTTTTGTATTTTTGCAGGCAACAGAAAATAAAAATGAAAAGACCAACTCAAAGGGGCTTGGACTCTTTTCCTTTAACTTTTACTTTGTATCCAACTAGTCATGTTTTCTATAACTTCTTGTTTTATCTGCAGCATTATTATTGAGTCATTTCACAGCTTAAGGTCTGTTTCATTTTCTTCTTCTTCTTCTTCTTCTTTTTGTCAGTTTGGGGTTAAAAGAATGTGCTTGTGGTAGTTTTTAATGAATGTTGTGTGAATCTGCTTCCTGTAATCATACTTACACTCTTTCTGTCATCTTTCTGCAGATACTACGCTATCTGCTGCCAGCCTCTGGTCTACCGGAACAAAATGACACCCATGCGAGTGGCTTTAATGATCGGCGGCTGCTGGGTCATTCCTACTTTCATCTCTTTCCTGCCCATCATGCAAGGCTGGAACAGCATCGGCATCGACCACCTGGTGAGTGCTGCAGGCTTGGAGTCTGTGTGGGAGGGGAAAGAGTTCATCGAGGTGGCTGAGTTGGTTTTTTCACGTCTCACTCGAGATACAAGTTTGTGGCAGTGAAAACAGGAGCTGCCTGGAGGAGGCACAAAGAAAGAGCCAAACAGTCAGATGGAAAAAAGCTGAACAAAATATGTTTTGCATAAACAAAAAAAAATGTGATTCTGGGAACTTTTGTTTACAAGGAGGAAGAAGTGCTTCATGCGTCGCTATGGCAACAACAACAACATATCAGACACAGAGACAGACGGACGAGGCCACTGACACCACAGACACAGAGTCGAGCAGTTTCCTAATGTCGTGTTTGCGCAATGAGTTCAGTTTAATATCCGATACGATGCAAACGCAGGACGAATGATGAGAAGGAGCTCAAACGGAGACAGCAACACCGAAACAAATGAAAATCATACACTCACAAACTGGGTCTGCAAGAAGATGATTAAAACAATATTGGCCAAAAATAAAATTCTTTGTAATGTTTCTGAAAAAATGTTTTAAATCTTTCTTTCCTCTAAAAGTTTTCCATTTGAAAAAGAAAATTAATACAATTAATAATAATTAGCTTATTAATGATTTCCTAAACACTGGAATGAGTGCCTAGGTAAATCTTGAAAAAGAAATTTTATCCTCAATGAGAATTTTACCTGGTTGAACAAAGAATATATATAATAAATGTGTATTTAGGTGTTAACAGGCTACATATTCCCATGTATATTATACTGTGTATATTTAATATATACTACTCTTAATGTCATAGTCATTTAGCCAAACAGACCACTGAATATAAATACTAACGAGGAGAGAGGTCACGATAGTTAAGGTAAACGTATGTGAAAAATGCTGATACAATAATCCATACTGCAGATACTGATTTTCATTTTAAGAAAACAAAAAGAGCTGCAGCAACAAACACAACTTCTGATGCTGTTAACATTTTGTTCACTGGTGAGTCTCATTAATAACCTTTACTGGCAGGGATACGAACCTCTGTAGTTTAAGCATGTCAAATGTATTCTGTGTTCTCTGATGTTTATGGACCACTGAAATGTGCAAAAAGGTTGTTTTAACCTATCCATTTTTTCACTAAGTAAAAACAGCAGCATTAGAGAGAGGTATTTTTTGAAGTTATGTTTCGCTTTATATAATTTGCAGTTTATATAGATTAGGTTTCCACGTTCTACAAGATGCACCCTGAACTCGGGAGGAAAATAAGGCAGATAAGGCACTTGCTGAGTTGTGAACCAGTAAAATGAAGAGTGAAAAATGATTTCACTCTATTAGACAATAACATTTAGAAAAATACACCCCGAAGGCCAGCACAAGCCCACAGACCATCGTCATCCTCTCCAACATCCTTAAAGGAAATTTGTCCCTCAGGTTCTTCCATTTCTTTGTACATTCCCTCACGTCCATTTTGATAGTTTTGGCAATCTCCTTCCAGGAATTCGCTGACATCTGTGAGTCCTTCTCTCACTGACGCATTCCAAAACTGCAGCGAAAAAGTGGCCAGAAATGCACACGAGGAATCGATGTTAATAAACAGGCCAATCACAGTAGCTGCAGGCTATATTGGCGCGATGTGTAGTTACATTTCCAGGGAGGTGGACGTCAGGTTACGGCATAGGGTTTCAGAAGGATCTGAAGTTAAGACGTACCTACAGCATAGATTTAATACAGGAGTAAAAATCATGTGTAACGAGTGTGTACTCCTCTTTAACTCGATTCTAACAGACCTGCACATGTTTGAGGTCATCTGTAAGTCTGAGTTGGCAACACAAGTGGCTTAAAAACACTCAAACATTACACAAGTAATAACAGTAAAGATAGTGAATATTATTTTAATGAATATTGAACCGTTTTTTTGATCATATTTAGTGTCGGTGAATATAAATATTTTAATCCACTGATGCAGGCATGCACTGTAATAGCAGATATTACTCTCTGATTAATGTAGCAGTCAGTATTTGTAAGATAATGCGGTGTGTTTCATGATGTGACCTGTGCAGTGCAGCGTAGCAGACAATCAGCAAGATGTGGGCTCATTTAAATGTCGATACAGGATTTAAGCGGATTGTTCGGTGTGTGTGTGTGTGTGTGTGTGTGTGTGTTTTCATTATGACCTCACGTTTCTGTTCAATTCTTCCATGTGTGGTGCGTTGCTAACATTATCTCAGTGAACACAGTCCTCTGAAAACGGTGATGCTGTCCACCCTGCATTATACACTCATTTATATTCCGTCTCTTGTCTCAGCTGCGGCTTTGTGTTTTTAGAGATGATAGGTTCTGTGATATGATACGCAGTATGATAAATAGAATCTTTAACAAAATGGCCATCCCAAACATCTCTCTGACACATTTGTGAATGAAAAACAAAGCAGAGCAAAGCAGAGAGGGAAGGTTAGACAGCAAGTGTATGAGGAGATTCTGAAAGAGGGAGAGAGACTCCCCTGCCTCTATTAACCCCGCTTGCCCCAGTCCATCTTCATCTGTGCGCTAGCAAAACTTTCTTCTGAGCTGCCTGTCAACACGAGGACCGGCTGGCTCAGGTTGGCAGCAGTGACAGTGACACACAGACACACACTGCAGTCCAAAGTTATTGCTGTACAGCAGAGCAGTGGCAGTGGCTCTCTGTGGGTCTAATTAGAGCTGCTGAATATTCAGAGTCATTTCTGGCACAAAACACATCAAAACAAGCAGACTTCACATGCAGTTCAGGTACATCTCAGTTGTTGTTGTCAGTGGTTTCTATTGTTTTGATGGCTTTATGGAGGGAGTTCTGAGGATTTACTCCAAATCATTTCCATAGGTGAAGAAGTCACAGTTTGGATTTAGGATTTAGTGCTGTGCTGATGCTCCATCAGACCACAGGCATTTGGTGCTAGATTTTGCCAAGTTATCATGGGAATGCTTGATTCTCTCAGGTTTTCCTTTAACATGTCACCTGAGCTTTTTATTAGAAGGACCCATTACGAAAGCTGACAATTCAATGCAAATGTTTAGTCTATTAAATGTCTAAAATTCAAACAACAAAGTCCACACAGGAATCCAACAAATCAGGCAGGGACGCCACAAGGAGCAAAAACAGATGCTGTCACAAGGACTGAGGGGAAGACACCCATATATACAAGGGAGTTTTTCCTTCCCACTGTTGCCAAGTGCTTGCTCATAGGGGGTCGTTTGATTGTTGGGGTTTCTCTGTATTATTGTTGGGTCTTTACCTTACAATATAAAGCGCCTTGAGGCGACTTTTGTTGTGATTTGGCGCTATATAAATAAAACTGAATTGAATTGAATTGAATATATACACAAGAGGGCAATTAGGGGATGTGAACACAGCAGGGGGAAATGTGGCACAGGTGAACAGAATCTAGGTAAAAGTAAAAAAATAAAAACAATGTAAAAAGTGAGTGAAAACAAACACAAAACACAAGTTTCCAAACGGGACATAAACCATTGTGTCCTTGGCAACCACTTTGTGACTTATTCCTCACTCTTTAAAAGAAGGTTGCTATCTCTGGGTGTCTAATATTGTTTCAGGCTGTGCATCAACACATTGACACCAAAGGACACCTTTAGTGTACCTCTGCAACAACACCTGCACCATCACCACCTGGCTATATTTTGTGCCTTAAACAGGAGAGCACATTCAGCACATAGTTTATCAAAAAGCTGTTTAATAATATAATGAATCACCCAATTATAGCAGCAGCACAGCTTAACCTGGAGGCTAGCCACCTGACCTTTCTTCCTAATCTTTCAGATTGAGCAGAGGCGCTTCAACAATGGCAGCAACACCACATCCTGTGTCTTCATGGTCAACAAGCCATATGCCCTCACCTGCTCCTTGGTGGCCTTTTACATCCCTCTAGTCCTCATGGTGCTGGCTTACCAGAGGATCTACATCACAGCTCGGGCACACGCCCTACAGATCAGTATGCTCCAGCGGGCAGGAGGAGCCGGTACCAGTACCCCTGGTACTTCAGGTGCCAGCGCCGGGGTTGGTGCCGGTACAGCGTCAGACTCTGCCGACCATCAACGGAACCACCGAATGCGAACAGAAACTAAGGCAGCAAAGACTCTGTGCATCATTATGGGGTGTTTCTGCCTCTGCTGGGCACCATTCTTTGTTACCAATGTGGTGGACCCCTTTATAGACTACACAGTGCCCGAACAGCTGTGGGCTGCCTGCCTGTGGCTGGGCTACATCAACTCCATGCTGAACCCCATCCTCTACGCGTTCCTCAACAAGTCCTTCCGTCGTGCCTTCCTCATCATCCTGTGTTGTGGGAGGCAGAGGTACCGGAGGCCATCTATCCTCGGGTCCAGCGCTCCCTGCACAGCCACGCAGATCAATGGCTCCACACATGTACTCAAGTAAGTCCTCTTATCATTTCAGAGAGCAAAGGTATACCTTAACATTTCCTGCTTCATTATCAGGATTAATTTCCTGAGTGGATGTCCAGAATTCATTTGGCACGGCCTACTCTACCAGGTTCAATAAGATAATTTACAAAAGCACAACACAGCAGTGTTTATTGGGCGATTTAAAATTTTATCTTGCAATAAAAGGGGAATGGTCTGCACACAGGTAAACAGGTTTACCTGGATGCGTGCACTCTTGCCCTTTTTCTCTACATTTTTGGAATTATTGGGAAAACATTCAAAACTAATTGAAAAAACATGGTGTATAAAGCCATCTTTAATATTTTTCATTTAACTCTGTATTTTTTAAATTTTTTTACTGTCTCAGAGTCACTCCGGCAGTTTTGGTTGACTTCAGTGTCTTAGCATTTTTGTTTTTTGGTATTTCAGTAGGAATCTTAATAAAGAGGAAGCCGTTTATCTTTCATTTGCCCTGCAGGCGTTTCATGAATAATGTACATGGAATAGGGTTAAATGGAGAGTAGGAACAGTCTACTGAGATAGAAAATGGTGTGTTTCCGTGTGTGTTAGAAATGACTTTATCTCTATACCTAACTGTCCCTACGCACTCAAAAATGCTGCCTTGACTTTTGACCTCTAATAAAGTTTCTAAATGTAGAAAACATGTTTTACAGCGATAAGGACTGTAGTGGCCTGTTGACCTGTCTTCTGTCTTAATAGGAGGGTCTTATCTGTGTTCAGTAATGACAAATGTTGCAGTGGAGCCCATTCACAGGAATCCTGTTTATGCCTCAAGGGTTACATCATCGTGCATGTGCTGTATGTGACTGCATATGTGTGTAAAATATAGGTTAAACAGGAAGGACAGATATTGCAGTAACATGTTAGAATTTTCTCCTCTTCTCTCTCTTTTATGCTCTTTGAAACAGATGCCAAATTTACATCTAAAAATAAGACAGGTGATATTTAAGGAGTTGCGTGCAGTACAGGAAACATGGTCCTCCTGCACGGTGACATTTCACATCCTTTTGGAGTTGAAACTGAGCTACAAATGAATTTGAGTTTCCATGATTTGACTCAGTGTGGAGAAACGCACGTCTGCTAGCTGTTTCGATGTCAAAGCATATTCATTGAGACCGGTGTTGACATGTTGAGACTTTAAGGGGCTCATTGCAGCCAGTCAAGAACTGTGTTTGTGGAAAAACAGAAGCTCTGATCAGATAGTGAATGATGTGAATTCATTCAACAGTACATGTTACATTTGTGGCTCTCCTGCAGAGAACTGAGAGCCAGCTGTTAATGTGAGCCATGTCATGTGTGGAAGTCATCTGTGCACTCAATCTTTGAGTTATTACATCTATTCACATGGGACCACCTGTGATTAGTAATGTTTTCAGATGGTGCCGTCATCCCAAATCTTACTTCCACTGCAACTGACAGACTGCATTTATCTGATGCAGTAATAATAATTTCATGGCATTTCACTTGACCTTTCAGTAATTTAACAGCCGTTTTATCTATTTTTTCCCACGATTCTGTCCTTGTTTTAGATTTCTCCAATTTTTACAATTTTTTCCTTAGTTTTTGAAATTTGATGAAGCCTAACCATCGCCAGACCTGTACATTCTATAAAGTTCTCTAGACACAGAAAATGAATCTAAGATAATGTTAGCGCATACCTTCCTTATTACAACATGAGTTGAGTACACATGTGGCATGGTTTCTGTCGTTTCTGTTGGTCTTATTCTGTCAGCTCTGCTGTGTTTCTGCTGTTTTGGAATCAAACTGTTTTTTCTCTACAAATGTTTCAATCTTAAACATTAAATTTATTTAGCCTGCAGAACTGCAAAGCTCTTTGCAGGACAATATCTAATATTAATATTCCATACCTCCATTAACAGAGTTTTCCAGCAGAACATGTTATGTGCTTTCAACAACAGCAACAAAAAAAAAAATCCATCCTTTTGCATAATGACAGTCATTAGAACCTGGTGACATTTTTAAATATTTGTACTTATCTAGTACCAATATTTGACTATGAAACACGAGTTATAAATGGTATTGTTCACCGCACACATAATTAAACCTCCTGGTGTGCCACTGATAGGAACCCCACAGTGCACTGACACCTCTGGGCCTTTTTATGCTGGAAGACATTCATTAGTCAGAGTTTTGCTCTCCCTGGTGAGCTGGATCAGGACAGGTGGGTTCTTTAGAGGCACAACAAGATGTTCTTCACTGTAGTTGTATTTCATGTTCATTTACTTAAATACGCACATCTCATAGACTGAAATAGTGCAGATTAAAACTGTTGAGAGGTCAAAATCAGGGTTGTGTTAACACACCCACAAAGCACATGAACATATAAATATGATTCCCAGGCTATAAGTCACCCATCTGCACACACCCAGCAGGTGACAATTAAAGTGTTGCAGTACTCTGTCCATGATTTATGTGTCTTCAGACCTTTTTTTCCCTTGTGTCTCTGTGTCATATTCTCCATCCTTCACACAGTTAAACTTTTTTTTTATTTGCTTTTAGTTGAAAGAGCCTTATTTGCTGTGAACAAGCTAGTTCATAGGATTGTTCATTAATACCATCAATCGTATGATTACCTGGACAGATGTTATGTTGTTGCTGATCCCACAGTGAGTGATGAATATTGTAGATAACACATGAATAAAACAGAAAATGTGGGTTCTATATACATATTGAATATTTAGCATCATGTTGAGAATAAACTATGACCTTGTTTGTGCTGCTGAAAGACTTCAACTTCTGATTTGCTGATCAGAGTTAAAAGCACGTGAGGTGTGAGAGAACTACTACTACTGTTGCTACCAGCAGCATCCTAACCTGCTAACACTGCCAGTGCCAACTCTGTTCACTCCTCTACCATCTTTTCAAAAGTGAACTCTGATAAAGTGAGGTGAAAAAAAATTAGTTCAGCTACAGCAGCTCCTCAGTTGTGTTTGTGTTGTGCTGTGAGTCTGACAGCAGCAGTGTACATAATCTAAAGTTCAGATTACAGAACAGATCACCATTAAATAACTGTTAGCACAGTACTGTTTGCTGCCATCATTTTAGTTAATCTGTTCTTACAATTTCTCCCTTTAAGCTAATCACCTTTGACAGTTAAAACATCATCTCAGAGTTGAATCACTTTTGAAAACTTAAGTTTAAATATAAAAACTGGTTTCATTTTAAGCTCTTTCCAGTAGGTTACCACCTGTTTGGCTTATGGCCTGAACACCTGATCAGGGTTTCTCAGTTACACCCCACATCACTGGTTAGACAACAGACCTATAGATGTGAAAAAATAAAAGGAACAGGCTGGATTAGATTAGTTTCATTCCCTGTCAGTGTGGGCTGATGAACCATCTCTGCTTCCTAAAATGTTGTGGTAGCAGATGGAATCTGTGGCTTGGTTATGTTCAAGGACATTTTTTTTTAAAGGATGAAATGCTGCTTTTATAAACAGCACTTGTTAAGAAGTGGCTGAGCTGGATACTGACTGTGTGTGACCTCTTGTTCGTTGCAGTGGTTCTCAGTCTGTGAAGCAGTAACCTGAATCTGTACTGTTGGTTAAATATATATCAGCTCCTTGTGTCCCGAGTCACTTTGAGTTTTCTGCCTTTAATCAGACCGTGTTTAGGTAATTATAAAGCAAGGTGGTGTTTACCATTTTTTTCTGAGAGGAATATTTCGGGAACCAAAACATTCAATAAGTAGTTTGTCTAAATTATTCAATTCAATTCAGTTTTATTTATATAGCGCCAAATCACAATAACAGTCACCTCAAGGCCCTTTATATTGTAAGGTAAAGACCCTACAATAATACAGAGAGAAGAGAAAACCCCAACAATCAGACGATCCCCTATGAGCAAGCACTTGGCAACAGTGGGAAGGAAAAACTCCCCTTTAACAGGAAGAAACCTCCGGCAGAACCAGGCTCAGGGAGGGGTAACCATCTGCCACGACCGGTTGGGGGTGAGGGGAGGAAGACAAAGACATGCTGTGGAAGAGAGCCAGAGATTAATAATAACTCATTAAATGCAGAGTGATGTAAAAACACATA
>VUQS01031690.1:0-21499 GCA_015108495.1 Heterochromis multidens | reverse complement strand
TGCACATCTGAGATCTCCCCAAAGTGGCTCAATGATACTGAGGTCAGGAGACTGAGATGTCATTGGTGTAGTAATGGTTTTCTTCTAGCGACTCGACCATGCAGCCCATTTTTCTTCAAGTGCCTCCTTATTGTGCATCTTGAAACAGCCACACCACTTTTTTTCAGAGAGTCCTGTATGTCAGCTGAAGTTATTTGTGGGTTTTTCTTTGCATCCCGAACAATTTTTCTAGCAGTTGTGGCTGAAATTTCTGTTGACCTACCTGACCGTGGCTTGGTGTCAACAGAATCATTTTCCACTTCTTAATTAGAGTTTCAACTCTGCTGATTGGCATTCTCAATTCCCTGGATATCTTTTTATATCCTTTTCCGGTTTTATAAAGTTCAACTATCTTCTCCTGCAGATCCTTTGATAACTCTTGCTTTCCCCATGGCTCAGAATCCAACAACGTCAGTGCAGCACTGAATGAAACATGCAGCGGTCTGTCTGGAGCCCAGAAACTCACTGACTTTTTATACACACACACTAATTACAAGCAGACAGATCACAGGTGAGGATGGTTACCTTTAGTAGTCATTTAAACCTGTGTGTGTCAACTTGTTTGTATGTTATTATGCCAAAACTTCCAGGGTATGTAAACTTTTGATCAGGGTCATTTGGATAGTTTCTGTTGTCATTATGTCAGTTTGATAATAAATGGCTTCACCCAACCACTAACCATGAGTGAAAGAAAAGTTTCTGGATTATCATTCATATTCTCTGAAAAATGGCCAAAAAAATCACAAATTCTGCCAGAGTATGTAAACTTATGAGCAACACTGTATATTACGTAAGAAAACAGAGCAATATTATCCAACCATTGAAGAGTTTCATGATTACTTTCATCACTGATTTCTTCCCCAAAGTTGAGGCTTTCATAACCGTCCAAAACTTCAACATAAATACGTAGAAGAAACATAAAAAGCTCAGTTTGCCTGTTAATTGATATGCAGCTAGTCAGCTTTGTCTTTTATTTGTGCACAAGGTCACAGATGGTCACAGACCCTTTCAGTGTTGTCCACTGTGTCACTTGGAAAGAACCCTGAGTGCTGTATACCTGAGTCATTGTAGTCATTGTAAATATGTGTTTGGACTGTTGAAACACTCCTCAGCTGTGGAAAAATGATCCACAGTTGATGTCTTGAATGGTTCTGATATTTTTTTTTCTTTTTCTTGCACGTTTGCATGTGAGATGACTATGACAGACCAATCAGATGTGTTGACAGAATTAATAATTTAACCTTAGAAAACTGGATTTTCCATTTGCACCGTCATGTTTGAAACTGGGAGAAAGATTTGAGTAGTGAAGAGCTCGTGAACACCCTCAGTGTTGTTAAAAGGATATTAAGAAATCTCTGACCTCTACCTGCTTCTCTGTGTGATCAGCACAAACAAAATGTCTCTCCTCTTGCACAAGTTTGTGCCTCAGCCTGTCTGATGACTAACCTGACTGTTCTGGTTAATATTCACAGAGATCGGTGCGCAGCACTTTGAGACCTCCAGTAAAACAGGAAATAATGTAGGTGAGTTCCACTTTAAGTCACCATCAGACTTCATTTAACGCAGGCTGTTGGCTCTGATCACACCCTCATTCATTCCGTTTGTTGAGTGAGGAAGTTAAAAAATGTGGGTATGTTTTCTTTAAGCACATTGCCATGTTTTCTGATCATCCTGCATGTCTGATACAAGTTAGCTCCTCAGAAAAGGTGTCTTTAAACACCAGCTCAGATATGATGATAAGAGTCAATAATCAATATATTTGGATGATTCATTCCACAATTAAAGAATCTGAAATATGTTAATGTATCAGCAAGTAGTTTTGAGTTGGTCTCATGTGTGAACCAGTTAGTGTACGTCACAAATCAAAGGGCCATCTGTCTGTCTGTCCTTAGATCCTCGATTCAGCTCAGGAAAACTCCCAGAGAAGGGTTCAAATATAGAGCAGACTGTTTGTAATTTATCACTCAGCTGTTGTCAGGCACAGAGAAAATAAAAGTACTTTAATAAATCAGTGAGTTAAGAGACGGACAGCTCTGTCCATAAAAATTAGAAGCCTTGCACGTGTTCCTAAACTCTGTCACTGATTCAGCCCATGAGTGTACAAAAACACCCTTCTTAGACCTGATTTAGACTGCAGGGAATCTTTGTAGAGCTACGATGTAACCTACGTATGTTTGTGCTGCTGCACAAGCATAAATAATTACCGTGTGGTCGTGTCCCAGTGTTTTACATGCGGTGCCTGCTGTTAGAAACAAATAAAATGCTGGGGCTTTTCTCCCTCCTGGCCTCTCCCTCTTGTGGTCAGATTTTTCAAAGACAAACGTGTTTGTCCATCTAGTTTTTCCGATTCTTCGTACATTCCCTCACGTCCATTCCGATAGTTTCAGCATTCTCCCCCCAGGAATTTTCTGACATTTGGTAGTTCTTATATTGATGTTATGGTTATCTTTCCTTATATTGAGATGGTGATTGTTATTCTCTCACTGAGAAATTCAAAGACTGAGGCGAAAAAGTATCCGGAAATGAACAGGAGGCTGATGGTGCTGAACAGGCCACTCACAGTAGTTACGGGCTGCGTCGACTCGACGTGTAGTTACAAGGGAGGAGCACGTCAGATTACCCCGTAGGGTTTCGTAGGGGTTTGTGGTTACGACGTAGATTTCCCGCTGAAGCATAAATCCCCTGTTACTCTCTATTACTGTTTTTGAGCTCTTGATGCAATCTGTATGATGAAAAGTCTTTACTTTAACAGCTGGATGAGAGCCAGGTGTCCATTATAGATGCTGCTGTAGATGCCCACTCAGCTTGTTTAAATGTATTTCTCAGCAGTGTTGGATATGCAAATGAAAGTACATCAGTTTCAAACAGTATCAAAACTGTTTCTCTTTGGCAGCATTTCTGTCCATGAAAATGTAAAACAGGTCAAAGTGAGACACACAAAATACTGATGTCTTCACAACAGGAAGCAGAAGGAAGGATGCAAGAGGGTGGTTGCTGAAGACCTCAGCAGTGCATCGTGAGCTTTTGTAATTAGTACTTAGACAGAGTCAAACAGGGAGCAACTGGCACTACAAAATCCCCCAAAATAGGGAAAAAACAGGTTCCTTTTTCAACCAGGGAAAGTCTGCCTTTTATTTTTGTTCACCTGAGAGAGGTTCTGCATATGTTCTCACCCTGTTCTGACTGGCGTTACAGGTCAGAAACAACAAACATCTCCCTGCATTTAATCAGTGAGTTAAAGACAAAAAAAAGTGAATCTTCTCGAAAGAATATAGCTGACACATACTGAACCAAAATGTTCTTTTAAAGTATATAGTACATTAGCTTTTCTGTCTCTTTTTAGGTGATTCTGATATAAGAGTGTAACCATCATTTTCCACTGCTCACAGTGATTTTTAGATTACCCGTTAGTCAAACCCAGACAGTTTACTTTCTGAGAAGGGAAAATATCTAAACTGACATTAACTTGTGAAACGCCTTTAGCATTCGTCAGTGGATGCAGGTTTGGAGCATCTCTTATCAGCCTGCTTACTTTGAAACAAGCTGTTGCGCGTTGTAAACCAGGTTTTAGGAATGTGAGTGGACCTGTTCTTGTTTAGCCACGGCCGATATGAAGTGATGGAAACTGACAGGCCTCATTCTTCCTCTGCTTTCCAGATGAGTTGTTCCAGAAAGTTGCAGAGGATTATAACAGCACTGCTTTCCAGTATATGACAGGTGAGCGTTTCATTCACATACACCTCCTTCTTGGTTGTGTGACTCCTCTTTCTATCCTTAACCTTCATCTGAAACCCGAGTGGGATCATTTATGATCTCAGTGGTATATTTATATGTGCCTTTATGATATTTTTAATTGTTAAAAAAAGTTTCCTACCATGTATTTGTCTCCTTTTCCTACAACTTTTTTTAATTCATGTGGCAAGGGTCATGGAAAGTCGTCTGTTACCCATAGCAGGATCTACTGCAGAAGCCTTCCGTCAGATCTCATTTTCACAATTACAATTTTCAGAAATGTTAGTGCTCTAAATATTTTGAGCATTTATACACAAAATATTTAAAATTTTACACATCTACAAACATGGTGTTTGAGTTAAAGAGAAGTATGGAAGTAACAAAAGATGAAAAAACTCCCTGACTACGACTTTATTGTAATTAGTTTTTTTCTGTTATTATTGAAACAAAGAACTTTTGTAAAAAGACAAAAATGTAAATATATACAAGCAAAATTTTGTTTGTATATTGTGTTTTTTTGTTTGTTTGTTTTTTTACTTCTTTTTGCACAAAAATGAAAGAAAACCCTTTTTAAAATATTTATCATAGATCAAGGAAACAGTATAGATATGATAAACATAATAGAGCCATTAAAAAAGGGTTCTTGTAAAAATGTGTGTTGAGGTCTTCCCCATGTCAAAGCTGTTTAAAGAAAACAAACTTTCCTTTTTGATAAAGCTTATAGTTAGGGCTGGATCAGGTGACCCTGAATCCTCCCTTAGTTACGCTGCAATAGTTCTAGGCTGCTGGGGGTTTCCCATGATGCACTGAATGTTTCTCCTTCTCTCACCTCTTTTCACTCACCATGTGTTTATACACCTCTCTGTATTTAATCATGAGTTATTATTAATCTCTGGCTCTTCCACAGCATGTCTTTGTCTTCCTCCCCTCACCCCAACCGTTCGCAGCAGATGGCTGCCCCTCCCTGAGCCTGGTTCTGCCGGAGGTTTCTTCCTGTTAAAAGGGAGTTTTTCCTTCCCACTGTTGCCAAGTGCTTGCTCATAGAGGATCGTCTGATTGTTGGGGTTTTCTCTTCTCTCTGTATCATTGTAGGGTCTTTACCTTACAATATAAAGCACATTGAGGCGACTGTTGTTGTGATTTGCGCTATATAAATAAAATAAATGAATTGAATTGAAATATAAAGCTAGAGCTGTTAGTTGGTTGGCTTAGACAGGAAACAGATGAGAGGTTAACAGATTTGTTTACAGGTGTTTGTTTAATCTGTATAAAATATCAAAATGTAAAAGCAATATGTAATGTGTTTATGTCATGAAACTGATCTCAAACTAATCTAATGTCCTCATATCACTTCTGTGTCTCAGCAGAGGAAACAGGCGTCGACCTGGGCCAGAAGAAGGACTCGTATTTCTACTCCTGTTGTCACAACAACTGATCCTGAGCAGCAGGAAGGGAAGTGGTTTCCTTCCCTGAGCTGGAGTCAAACCTGGATATGCTGGATAGCGTTGAATGTGGTATCAAATCACAGAAAGAGAAACTCTTTATACTTTGTTGGATGTGTTTTTGTTTTTTTGTTGTTTTTCCCCTTTTGTGCCATAATGAACTGAGGGCTGCAAGACTTTGTGGAAGAGGATGCTCTACTGCTGGGTGGTGAGGGATTTAAAGACCACCACTCCCTCTTCTCACCCAGTTGTTCATGTTTTATCTCCATATCAACTTGTCACTTTCCTGCAGCCCACATGGTGGTAAACCTCCCTAAGGCTGCAGTGTTAAACAATCAGAGGCTACGCTGTGGTTTGGACGACAGTGAAGAAGAAGCTGGACTGGAAGAGAAAACTTGATTAATGCTGTGTTTTAGGAGGGCGAATGGTTTGTTTATGGATGCTGATTTTGTTTACTTCCAACTGTATTTAACATGGTTGTGGAAACCCCTCTGTCAGGCCTGCTCATGTTCGATGGAGGCTACACAGATGGAGAAGCCAGCTAGGATGTTCCCACTCTCACTTAAAGCTGGAGTAGGCAACGTGACCCATAATAACCTTTCAGGAGGGAACAGACTCCTCTGCACCTCCTCTGGGCTCTGATTTTAGGCTTTAGAAAATCTTACCCACAGGCCAATAAAGTTCAAACAAAAAAAAGCCTGAGTAGGAATTCAGATGTGGTGGCTTACAGGGTTACGCAGAGGACTTTTTACCCAGGAGAGTAGGGTTTGAATCCCGCGTGAAGACCGAACTAAGCCCATGCTTCACGCTGGCAGGATTTTGGTTTGTCATTTCTGTTTTTCTGCCCACTGCATCTTTAAGTGAAACACTTGAAAAGCTGGTAAAACACATGAGGTTTGTCTTTATAGAGGCCTTTACAGTAACGATACAACTGCTGCCATGTGACAGCCATGAGAGCTGCAAACGCTGCTACTACTCAGCCTGTCTGTCAATTTGTCCTAGTGGCTACTCAAGGTAGTGCACCCACAAAAAAACAAAAACTGTGGCCCAAAAAACATCATTCTCAAAGACAAAATAATTAGTTTAAATAATTATCTTTGTGTTGCTTGTGATTTTTAAACTCTGTAAATCTTTCCCAGAGCCCCCAAAACTCTGGTGTGAAGTCCATTTGTTGTGTGGTAACACAACAGCCAGAACACTTAACTGCTACTGAAACAGATTTGTTTTGCACCATAAGCTATGATTCTGTCAAAAGTCAGAAAAATAAGCTGGTTTTAAGGAGGTGACTAACATGCCCACATATCTGTAATTAAATTGCATGGCCTGAGCTGCCTAAAAGAACATTTTAAGGAATGTTACTTTTCTACATATAATCTACTGTTTTCTAGCTCTGAATGCATCCTTCACAGAAAGAAAAATGACTGTCAGATTTTCATTTACTCATTTCTAGAAGTAAAATATTGAATATTCACATGATTTGGGGGGAAAAGCTCTTCTGCAGAACGACGATCAAAGTGTCAAATACAGGAAAAAGCTGTGTGGGCTAATGTTGTAATATCCCACAGACTGTCATCTGTCTGTTCTCAGAGCAACATTTACAGCTATATTTAAGACTCGAGTCACTAATTTATTGCCTTTTAAGTTGTACTGCGCGATGGACATGTAGGTTGCTGCTTTGATGTGTTGATGTTCAATATTGAGTATTTTTATTGAAAGCTGTTGAAAAACGACTGACGTTCAGATCTGATCTGAAAAATAAAAAGCTCGTTCCAGGAATGTTGATAGATTCAAAATTTAAATTTTAAATTGACTGCAGTATTTTGATTGTGTGTAATATTTGGCAAAAACTGGCAAAAATACTGTATATGCACAATTACGGAGTTTCAGTGTCTTGCATATCAGCGTAAATCTTAGCATTTTTGCCTACAGAAGTGAATTTAAGGAATACTAAAAACCTTTTTGATTCAGGTTGGTATTTCTGTCGTTTTTTTTCCCTATAGACAGTCTGAAACATGGACATAACTTTTGGGTCTGAAACTTGAAGCTAATGTGGAAGTGCCTGTCCAGCAGAGGGCGACTCCTCTGTTTGCAAAGAGACTTTTGGTTGTACAGAAGCCTTTAGAAAATGGCCCTCCACTCTCTTGTGTTGTGACCTCAGTAAACACTTCATATTTAAATAAAGCATGAAGTCCATTTTGTAAATTATGGTCATTCTAAGAGACACAAAGGAGGATGCCTGCAATTTCACAGTTGGATCCGCCCCTTTCTTAACACATCCAGTTTCAAACTACAAAGATGGTGACTGTGAAAATGCTCAGCTCAAGGCTTCATAGACCAGTGTTTGACAGACATTTTTGTAGCTTTGAGTCTGTACATCGACGCAGTGGATTTTAAATTGAGTAATTTATCACACAAATATGTGATTGAAGTGCAGACTTTCAGCTTTAATTTGAGGAGTTTTACAACCATTTTATACAAAATTCTCCAAAAGTAATTGGACAACTGGCAACCAGCTTCGTGGCCTGTTTTCTTATTATTTCATGACAAGTGAAGCAGACATAATATCAGAAGTAGATTCAAAGTGTTGAGTTTGTATTTAATAGCTTTTCACTGTAATTTTAAATATGAGGTCCAAAGAGATGTCAGTGCGAGGGAGGGAGGTATGGTGGCCCTGAGAGGTCAAACGTGCTGCAACTTAAGAAAACATCAGCAAGTAGAAAAATACTGCAAAAGCACACAAAACACAACGGAAATGGTAAAAATACCACAAAAGCTCACAAAAAAACCCCTCAAAACACAATGGGAAGTGTTTTTGGGGAGACTAACGTGACAGAACAGCTGCTTTTTTCTACTTCCGTTGTGTTTTGTGTGTTATCTCTCAGGGCTGCTATAGAGGGAGGCCATCATTAGACTCTAAAACCAGAGACACAGCAGAAACTTTAGGAGTGGCCAAACAATCTGAAACGTTCTTTAAAAGCTTGAATGCACTGACCAGCTCAGCAACACCCAAAGGCCTGAAAGACCACAGAAGGCAACCAAAGTGGATGATCACAGAATTATTTCCATGGTGAAGAAAAACAACTTCACAGCATCTAACAAAGTCACAAACACTCTTGAGGAAGCAGGTGTATCATTGTCAGAATCTCCAATCAAGAGGCGCCTTCATGAATGTAAATGCTGCAAACCACTGGTTACACTCAAACAAGAAGGCCAGATTAGACTTTGACAGACAACATCTAGAAGAGCCTGCACAGCTCTGGAAAAAATCTTTGGACAGATGAAACCAAGATTAACTAATGTCAGAATGATAGAGAAAAATATGGAGAAGAGGAACAGCTCGTGAGCAGAAGCATACCACATCATCAGTCACACATGGTGAAGGCGGTGTTACAGAATGGGCACGTATGGCTACCAGTGGGACCGGGTCACTGGTGTTTACTGATGATGTGGCTGCTGATAGAAGCAGCAGGATGAGCTGTGAAGTGTACAGGGCTGTACTCTCTGCTCACATTCAGACAGATGCTGCAAAACTGATCAGACAGCACTTCTCAATCCAGCTAAATGATGACACTGCAAAAGCAACCCAGGAGTTTCTCGAGGCAAAGAAACGGGATATTCTTTAATGGCCAGAGTCAGTCACCTGGTCTCAACTCAACATAGCATGCTTTTCAGTTATTAAATACACAACCAAATGCAGAGACCCACAAGTAAGCGGCAGCTGAAGGTGTCTGCAGTAAACAGCATTTGGTGGTGTCCATGGGTTCTAGACTTCAGGCAATTACTGACTGCGAAGGATTTTCACCCAAGTACTAAAAAACAATCCTTGGATTTAAAATTGTTAGTTTATCCAGTTACTTTGAGCCTCTGAAAATGGGGAACTGTATAAAAAATGGCTTAGTGGCATTTTTGCATGGCGGTGTTATTTGATCTAAAGTTTGAACCTATTTCTGGGTTTTTCTGCCCATTTCTTTATCTACAGCGTTTTTACTTAAATACTCACCAGTAACATGTGAACACCTGATATTTTATTACAGAATCTTAAAATAATTTTAAAAAGCCTGTAACATATCCAGTGTAGCCAAACATGCTCCAGGTTTTCTGTCCAACTAAATGTAAATATATGATTTTATTCAGTTACAGTAAAATAAGGATTATGTAGTTAGCAACCAGCTGCTTCCAGTGAAGCTTCTGAAAAACAAAAATGTTTCTGAACTAAATTGTTTTGTACTGATGCACTGGTCAGTGAAATGCAAACACATCAACCTTTTATTATTTTATGATAAAATAAAATAAATACACTCACAGGTCACTTTATTAGGTACACTTGCTAGTTCTGGGTTGGACAATCTCAGAGCTGCTTTAATTCTTCATGGCACAGATTGAACAAGGTGCAGCAAACATTCCTCACAGATTTTGGTCCATATTGACATGACAGCATCACACAGCTGCTGCAGATCCATGATGCAAATCTCCTGTTCCACCACACCTTAAAGGAGATCTGGTGACTGTGGAGGCTGTCTGAGTTCAGTGAACTCATGTTTGTGTTCAAGAAACCAGTTTGTAATGATTTGAGTTTTGTGTCATGGTGTGTTATTCCGCTGGAAGCAGCCATCAGAAGATGGGCACACAGTGGTACACTTTCCTGTTGTTAGCTGACAGGAGCAGCACCTGGTGTGGTCTTCTGCTGCTGCAGCCCATCTGCTTCAAGGTTGGATGTGTTGTGCGTTCACAGATGCTCTTCTGCATACTTTGGTTGTAACGATTGATTGTTTGCGTTACTGTACCTTCCTATCAGCTTGAAGAAGTCTGACCATTCACCTCTGACCTCTGGCATCAACAAGGCATTTTCACCCAGAGAACTGCTGCTCGCTGGATATTTTCTCTTATTTTTCCTCTGTAAAACCCCAGAGATGGTTATTCAGGAAAAACCCAGCAGATCAGCAGTTTCTGAAATACTCACACCAGCCAATCAACCTTCAAAGTCACTTAAATGACCTTTCTTCTTCATTCTGATGCTCAGTTTGATCTTCAGCAGCTCGTCTTGACCAGGTCTACAAGCCTAAATGCACTGAGCTGCTGTCATGTGATTGGCTGGTTAGAAATCTGCATTAACGATCAGTTCAAGAGGCGTACCTGTTAAAGTGATATTGTTGGATATAAACTGCTTAATTTAGGCCACATTATAGGATTAAAAAGTGTGCTAATAGCTTTAACTTTTAGCAGCTCACAGATCTCTTTTCTAATTTATGATTATTAATCTCAAAACAAAAAAAAACATACCAACCACAAGATTATTATTT
This sequence comes from Heterochromis multidens, assembly GCA_015108495.1. NCBI lineage: Eukaryota > Metazoa > Chordata > Actinopteri > Cichliformes > Cichlidae > Heterochromis > Heterochromis multidens. The sequence continues at coordinate 10,986 of VUQS01031690.1, read as the reverse complement.
AATGTCTTCTTATATATTTATATACCAGTTGTTTTGACAGGTCAATGGTTGAGATCTAACATAATTACAATGGAATGAGACATTTCTTGTTGAGCAACTGTAAAAAGGCATTCGTAGGGAAACTTGGCTCTCACAGGGGCAAAATTGTTCCTTAAAAATATCTCCAAAGAAATACACTAAGGCATTGGCAAATAACACACAGACAATATTAAGCTTAAAGACGGAGCGAAACGTGGCAAAAACACATACCGAAGTGCAAGCGTGATGGCAGGAGTCTGTCGTTTCAAACGTTTTGCTCCCTGTGAAAGAGTTTTGTTGCCCCCGCGGTGCAGGGTCAGGAACAAGGAGGGAGGGTACAGACTGCAGCTCTCCCTCCTCGTCACTGTTTGTGCGTCACAGAACAGCGTATAAATAATGATTACAGAGCACAGCACACACACACACACACACACACACACACACACACACACACACACACACACACACGAGCCAACTGAGTGCTACCTTTGCTTTCTGACCACAGGCAACTGCAAGGGCAAGGCTGAGTGTTCATTTCATGTTGCACACCTTTAGGTGACGGGCGACACCAATGGAGCTGCTTAATAACCTGTGACGTCGTCCCAGGATGGCATACCTTCATTCCCACCTCAGCTTTCAGTCAAACACTGAATATTTGTCAGTTAGATATCTTTTTTTGGCATGAAATGATCAAATCTAGAGTCTATTTGTAGCTGCAATCCAAAACTACATCTATAAAAAAAATTAATTGGTTCCATTACACTGCATTTTTTTTTTTCCCAACAGTCAAGACCAAGAATGACGAAGTCGGCGTGGTTAGGACTACTCCAGGCAGCCTGGCATGTCTTCACTGATAGTCTGATCTTGAAGCACCAACTATTGATGTGAGGCATCAAGAAGAACTGGAAATGGAGAGGAGACTGGATTCAATACAAGCAACAATGAATGTTTCCAGGTTGTCAAATCCTGCATGTAAGTTGACTCTGGCCTTTGTGGCAGGTGTTGTCAGCAAAATCCCAATAACTGGACCACAAGGATGAGTTTAAGTCCAGCGGAGGGTTGTGTTGAGGTTTAAAAGCTCAAGCAAGCCTTTAAAAGGATACAGAGAACTCCAGCTAGTTTAACTCTAGACAAATACAACATGTTTCTGATATGCCCTCAAACTGCACGGATGTAAACATAATCCCGATTTAGTTCAGTAGAAGTCACTCTGAGCACAGCTGTGACTCTTAGTCTTTTCTAGCATAAAACATCTTTCTCCAACTGCACAAAGCTTTGTAGGACACCTGAAATACACCTCCAACAAACATGTGGGAAAACAAAAAGATAAAACGTGTTTACAAGTCTCAAGTTTAATGTCCCAGTTCTGCATCGTTTTTGTGCACTCGTAGCAGGTGTGGAAGGAGGTAGGGAGTGATTACCAGGACAAAACTACACATACTGTTGGATACGTGTCAGTGTATACATAAATTATATTATTTATTTATTTCTAAACTTCACAATTTATATGTTTTGTGAATGTAGTTTTCTCCTAAAACCCTCCATACATCCAACTGAACACTGAACATAAACAGCGACTGTAACTGATTAACCTCCGTCTCCTTCCACGCTGTAGTGACTCTGTTGACTGTGTAAATAATACTCCTCTGTGCATCACTCCTCTTCCTCCTCTTTGACCTCCAGGTATTCCACCCCCTCCTCCTCCATTACCGTCTCTCCATCTTCTTCACTAGTATCTGATTTATGCCTCTCTACGTCACCCTCTTCCACTACCTCCTCCTCCTCCTCTTCTTCAGCCAGCACATCTTCCTCTAAGACATCCCTCTCCTCCTCGTATGAGGAGATGGGCGAGTAGTGGGGGAGGTCGAACACGTGCGGGCTGCTGGGAGCATCGGAGCTGCTGGGAGGAGGTGACACTGCAGGAGCTGCGACGGGAATAGTGATAGGTACTGGGATTGAAAAAGCAGGAAAGGACTCTGAAGCACACGCGCTGGCACCGGCGCTCGTCTCCTGGACTGTCTTGGCAGCTGGGTTCAGGTTGCAGGTAGTGTTAGTAGCAGCAGAGGGAATGACTGCCATGCCCAGCCCCGAGGTGAGGGCTCTGGGTTCGGCTGTGTACTCTCGGATCTCCCCTGGTTCTAGCGGCTCCGGCCCACAGGGGTCATGTTCGCTGCAGGACAGCCTGCCGTCCAGCTTGGAGATGAAGAGCAGGCCGTCACGGTGCTGGCAGCAGTAGGAACTGGGGCACATTTCACAGAAGGATGCCGCCTCCTTACCGCATATGTCACACTGGTGCCACGGACATTCCCACCGACCTACAACAGACACACAAACACAAGAACATCAAGGAGTCTTCATTTCACTCGGACCACTGTGGTCAAAAGAAAATTTCCACCAGCTGTAATTAACATTTGGTGGCACAGTTCTATTCTGGGACCTTCCCACATTTCTATTTTCATAAAACCTGGAAAATATTGGACTTACTGCTCTAGCTTTTGTTATGTTTTCCATATTAGATACACCATCACAAACCAAACAACAGATCAACCAGAAGCTGGGGGTTAAAGTCACCGACCTGCAGGCCTCTTGGTGAGGTTCAGGCAGTCAGCGTGGTAAACTTTGGGACATCCAGGTTTTTTACATGACACCATCTGTCCTCCGTCTCCGCAGCTGAAACACTCGTCCTCCCTTTCTTTGGTCAGCACCACCTTTTTCTTCTTCTTGCCGTGACCTCTCCTCTTCAGCTTGCGATCTTTGTCATCAGGTGGAGGGTTGTTCTGGTTCGGAGAGGAGAGAGGTAGATTATTCCCAAACCAACACTGGTGGTTATTATTTATTCTGGTGTATCCCTTCTCTCACCTTCGGCCTGAGGCCTAAGAAGCCGCTGCAGTTTGGTGCTCCACATTTACAGACCGTCTTCCTGTTCCCCAAACACTCCAAGTTGTAGTTGAAGGTGAGCTCTGTGCCTGGACGGATAAACACAAAAGAAATAGGCGGGGCTTGCTGGTATCACCTCTTTCTGGTGCTGATTTAACAAACCAACCCATTTAAGGGGCTTGTTTTTATCTTCAAATATGAAAGAGGCAGCAAACCTGCAGCAATGTCGATGAGAGCGAATAGTCCCACCCGGGTGTCACCGTTCACCGTCCACTTCTGCGTTTCGCAGTTTGGCTGACAGCTGTGGTTCATGAAGCGCGCCTCGTTCCCCTTCGGCCCAGCATCAATGATCCGATCCTAACACACAGAAAGACATCCAGCAAGGAATTCTGGCAGGCAGACTTTTATAAAACAAAGCTGTTTTTGCCTTTCTACTTGAATTACTGTAAATACAAATAGTAATAGTGCAACATATTTTTAATATTTAAGGCCTCTAGTTTGATGGTGTAGCTATAACAAGCAGCACTCAAACACAGAGGTCAAATGTGACATGATATTTTAAATCTTTATATGGTACTTTCTATATGTTGACAACACACAGCACACTTGTAAGAATAATCTAAGTTATAAGGCCTTTTTGTCAATTTTCCACCAATAAATCATTAAGTTGACCTTGAAGACCTTGGTGGATGTACACCAAATTTTAATGGATTGTTAACATGACCCCACTCTACACCCCTACAAAGTTTGATCAGAAATCATTTAAAACTTTTCCAGCTGTCATGTTTACAGACAGAAGGAATGACACGCAGGCAAATGCTACCAAAAACATAACCTCCTTGGCAGGTGTAATAAATAAAAACATAAATAACAATGTCCAAAGACATGCAGTTAGAGGGGTTAGGTTGATTGGTGATTCTAAATTGCCCATAGGTGTGAGTGTGAGCGTGAATGGTTGTCTGTCTCTGTGTGTTAGCCCTGCGACAGACTGGCGACCTGTCCAGGGTGTACCCCGCCTCTCGCCCTATGGCAGCTGGGATAGGCTCCAGCCCCCCCGCGACCCTGAATTGGATAAGCAGAAGAGATGGATGGATGGATGGAAGTTTAAACAGCTAAAAAATTCTGTAATGACAGTCATAATGGAGATGTGCCAGAGGTTTCCTCGAATTCATTCCTTTGACTGTAGTACACAGTAATGATTTACAACCGTTAGTCTTACTACTCATCTGTTTCCAGCAGGAGGGAAGATGGTGGTGGTGTTTAATTTTTGGAAACTGGTTTGAACAAACTTTCAGGAAGGCTTAGCTGACAGAAGTGTTGTCTCTTTTTGTTTTTTCAGATCACCAGAAGTTGGAACGAGAGGCCAGGATCTGCCGCCTGCTCAAGCATGCCAACATTGGTAACTAGTGCTCCTATTTTATTTACCCCTTTCTGTCCTCCTGCTCATCATATCATATACACAATCCAATTCATGTGTTTTAAAACATATAAGGTTTAGTTAGCCTTAAGAGGATTTTGCACACACATTTTCACACATCTGTGAAGTCTTTATATTTATAGTCCACACTACAACATTATTTCTGTCTGTAAGGGAGCCAGGGTGTATTCACACTCCTCTGCCTATGTTTAGAAGCACATACTTTTGCACATTCTGCTCACACACTTGTTTTGCCACTTTGGAGGATATTGCAAAGTCACATTGTGACAGTTTTATTTATATATTCCAAAGCTTAACATGACAAATTTGCTTTGGCTTAGAGCATGTATGTATGACAACGCTCTATCCCATGGGAACTCTGAAGATATTGTACCATCCAGCAAGCAGGTCTGATGATGTGTACTAGGAGCTTTCCATAAAGGAATGGCTTCATTTACTTAAATTAAATTCACAAGAGAGATACCTTAATCTTAACAGATGTTGTATGCATAACCCTAACTTTACTGGCTTCCATTGTTCTGTCCATTTGTCTCCAAATGGAAGACGAATCCTCAGAATGTGAGTGCATGAACAGATGTATGTCCCCATAGCCTAATTAACACAAGTACACACACTACAGAGCCCCCCCCACCACCACCACCACCACCAACACGGCACACACACCCAATTATGCACGAGCATACCCTTTTTTCCCCTCTGGAGCCACAAAGACCAAACAACTGCAATTATCACCTCAGTAATGACTTTGCCACACTGAAAACTGTCATTTATTTGTTGTTCAGTCCCTTGGTTCTTTTAGTTCTTTTTTCTAGTGAAAATAAAAAGAGGGGTGGGGGGAAGTGACAAATGAGTGGATGATAGGGGGTTATTTGGTTTGCTGGTCTATTGTCAGGTTGTCTGAAATTGACTAACACATGAAATTGGAGGGTTTGGCCTGAAAGTGGTTTGGATTTCTATGCCTACTGACTTAACTTTAGTGCAAGATGCTAATTTCATTTTTAAGAAAGGCAGCTTTAATTGGTGGTTGGTTTAACAACTAATATAAGAATGCTTTAAAACTGCATTATTTTAGTCTCACACAGAGGATTGCTTGATATGGCTATTAGTGACAGTAAATGTTTTAAGCTACAATGAATTTTGAGGCTGATACTGATATTTGAAGGCAATATACAGTATGTTACGAAAATACAGTAATTCTAATGTAGCATATTCTATAGACTTGCATGAATAAAATGATACATTATTCTCTTAATCTTAGGTCTTAGTGATTAGTATGATTTCTATAATTTACTGATGAACTGGAATAAATAACATTTTATAGCTTAATATTGACTCACTAATTTCGCCCGGGGTCATTTATGTATGAGGACTTTATAAATTTTTTTAGAGAACATGTTAACTAGCACTTATTTAGCCATCTTTATTTTAAAGTTTTTATTAGCATCAGCTAGTAGCACTCTAAGATTTATGATATAGCCATATTTGTTTTTAACATTACTATTGCTATAGGTCAAATGATGATTCAAAAGCATAGTAATCTGCAACCAGTCCTTGTTTACTGGCTTCAAATTGCTCTGGAAGGTTATGCAATTTATGACCTGTAGGCGTACAGTCAAAGGTAATGGTATTGTTAGCAAAATTAGCCATGCAACATGCTAATGCTGTGGCTTTTCCTTTTTAGTTCCAGTGGAGACTCTTGGCCCATAGCTGAGACAATTTAGAGTTAGAAGAAGCAGCTGCTCTAGCAAGATGATACTGTGGCTGCTCATTTGGAATGTGCAGATGTGTGCTTCTCAAACAGATATGTGTATCAGCTAGGGGTTTGCTTATCCAGTTTTGAAATCACATCTGTCTCCAAAAGTGAGAGAGACCAGGCTAAAATGGTCTGGGCACATATAGAGAAAGGATGGTGGATATATTGGATAAAGGATGTTGAATATGGAGGTGGCAGGCAAGAGGAAAAGTGACCACAGAGTAGATTCATGAATGTAGAGAAGGATGGCATGAAGAGGGTTGGTGTTAAAGAAAAGGTTGTGAGGTGGGGTGAGATGAAGGCAAATGATCTGCTGTAGCAACCCCTAAAGGGGGTTTATGCAGGAACCTAAGAAAAAAGGGGATGGTCTGGTCTTTTTTTTCCCATGTATAATTCCACTTAAAAACAATGAAAATTTCGGTTTTGCATCATATGCTCACCCGAAAGGAAAACATTCCTTTCTTGTTGCTCAGCAACTGAGCATGTTTTAGGGTCTGTCCATACACCTGTCAGGCTATCTGTTTTCCCATTGAACACAGTTTACAATATTATCAGGAGATTTCAAGTTGATATTCTTGGTAACTTTTGCAATAATGGTTTGTTGGTTTTGGACAAAGGCAGACTTTCCATATTTAGCCAATCTGTGTCTATTTTGCAAATGAAATGACAAATATAGCCAGAAGACTTTATAATTTAGTTTACGAAACTAGCCTCATCCTCATATGATACAGTGATCTCCTCAAGTATCGTTATGATTTCGGTTTTTATTGTCCAGTGAAAGTTTGCACTGTTCATGGCCAAGGATTATTTACAGTTATGGTCAGAAGTTTACACATACTCATCATGGGCATGCATGTCACGGCAATTTGGGGCTTTTAATGATTTCTTTGAACTGTTCTTTTTCAAGAGTGGAATGATTGTACAGCATGCATACACCTTTAATGACTTTAAAAAACAAGAATTGGGTGCAAAAGTTTGAATTTATTTTGAATTTTCTTTAATCTGCATAGGGTCCAAATGATATTTAAAGGGTCAAATGTGTACATACACCCCCACTAATATTTGGTGAAATGTCTTTTAGCAAGTTGTACTTTGACGAAACACTTTTGGTAGCCATCAGTAAGCTTCTGGTATAATTCTGGCTGGATATTTGACCACTTTTCTTGGCAGAATTGGTAGAGTTTGTTTAAATGGGTTGGTTTTCTGGCATGGAAAGGCAATTGGAAGGCCATTCCAGAAGCTTAATGTTACCCTTCTTTATCCATTCCAAAACCAGCTTTGATGTGTATTTGGGATCATTGTCCTGTTGGAACACCCAAGTTTTCATGAATTTCAAGGTAGTCCTCCTTTATTATTCCATCCATTTTGTGCAATGTACCAGTACCACTTGCAGCAAAATAGCCCCAGAGCATGATGCTACCACCACCATGCTTGACAGTTGGTATAGTGTTCTTAGGTTTGAAATCCTCACCTTTACTCCACCAAATCCTCTTGCCATTGTGGCCAGATAGCTTTAATCTTTGTCTTATTTGACCACAAAACTTTCCTCCAGAAGGCATTTAGCTTATCCATTTTCCAGTTTCCTCTCATCTGAGGATGACAGTTTGGGTCTTCTTCCAGACCCTGGCAAAATGGTGACACATCCAAATAAGTTGTTTTTATTGTTGTTGGAACTGATGATCTTGGAATCTGCAGTTGTTTAGAAATGCTTTAAAAGACCTTCCCAATGTGTGTAAATCTACAGTTCTCCTTAGATATTCACTGAGTTCCTTGGACTTTCCCATTGTTCTGAGTATTGGTCAGTCCACTGAGTGACTACAGCTGGTTGTTTCTCTTTGCCAGCATTAAAAGGATTTGTTTGACAGCAATCATGATCACTAAAGACAAGTTAAGATGCCTTGGCCCTGTCAAGTTAAGACATTGTAGAACCTTCAGCACCACTTACTAAAGTTAAGTTATTAAAGTGAATGTATGTATATTTTTGAGCTTGACCCTGTGTGGATTGGAGAAAATCCAAAACAAATTCAAACTTGTGCACCCAATTCTTGTTTTTTTTTAAGTCATTAAAGGTGTATGCTGTATAATTATTCCACCCTGCAAAAAAAAAACAAAAAACTGTTTCATGCCCAAACTATGCAAGTATGTATGCAAACAGTAATACTGACATGGCATTGCAGCCATGTCTGTGAGTATGAGTGAGTAAAAAGCAAGTAGTGATTTCCTGATTCCAACCCTAAATCTTTCTGGTTGATCTCATTAGTCACCTTTTAACATGTATGCATGCACTTGCTTTCTTTTTAAGACCAGCATGCCTCCTTCCAGATACTGACTGTCTGAAATAGGGTACACCAATCTCATTAGCATTCCATTCACACAGCATCCAGCTCTGGGAAAGCCCTCTTTTCTTTAAGGTCATTGTAGTGATAGATCTCTCTGATGTCAGTCATGAGATGAGCTGATGGAAATGCTAAAGAATCCCCACAGGGAGAGCTTTCCCTTTTTTCTTTAGTCTTTTCATCCATCAACTTATATGTTGGACTATCTGACCTTTTTTCAGCTCTCATGTTAGAATGAGCTTTTTTCAGAAGCCCATTATTCCTCATTCACAAGCAGTCACAGTAAAATCTGTCTCTTACAGATGGAGACAAATATTCATGAAACTTGCACGTGATGTATTGTTTGCTGACCTGATTTGAAGCCAAACACAAATCAATCTTGATGTTGTTAAAAGACAGAATTAGACTTCATTGATAGGTTTTCATTTTATCTGTTAAAGTCGGGCTCATCTCTGATGGAGACGAGACAGTGTACAGGGCGGAGGTAGAGAATTTGTCCCGCTGGTGAAAATAACCTGAAACTGAATGTCCTCAAAACAAAAGAACTCATCATGGACTTCAGGAGGCAGAGACAGGTCAACTCGCCTCTCATTATAAATGGAGAACGGATGGAATCTGTCTCCACCTTCAGGTCTCTGGGCACCTACATCTCCGCTGATCTCGTCTGGACCCACAATACCAACGTCTTGGTTAAGAAGGCCCAGCAGTGGCTGCACTTTCTCCAGGTACTGAGGAAGAACAACCTGGACCAGAAGCTGCTGCTGGCCTTCTACCACTCCTCGGTGGAGAGCGTGCTCTCCTACTGCCTGGGTGTTTGGTATGCAGGAGCCACAACAGTCCAGGAGCCACAGAGTCCAAGCAAAACGGAGGAACCTTGAGAGTGCAAAAACAGTTCTGGGGGTCTGCCTGGCCACAGGAGAACACTCGGGGGTAGTGGCCAGCAGCAGAGACGAGGAACCTCAGGGGGCTGGCCAGGGGGCCGGCCAGGGGGCCAGCGGCGGAGAAGGAGCAGTTCTGGGGGCCTGCCGTGGGGCCAGCGGCAGAGAAGAAGCAGTTCTGGGGGCCTGTCGCGGGGCCAGCGGCGGAGAAGAAGCAGTCCAGGGGGCCTGCCACGGCGGTGGCAATTCTTGGGTGGTCCAGAGTCCTCAGGCGAAGCGTGTTCAGGGCTAGATGGTGCGAAGACCTCGGGCGGAGCAGACTCTAAGCCAGCAGGTGCGGAGACCCCTGGCGGAGCAGGAGCTGGACCAGCAGGTGTGATGACCTCTGGCGGAGCAGGATCAGAACCAGACGGTGCGATGACCCCTGGCGGAGCAGGATCAGAACCAGACGGTGCGATGACCTCTGGAGGAGCAGGATGTGCTGGCTGGACCTGCGCAGGGTGCACAGCAGGCTCGGGTGGCGCCAGCCGGGGCCGCGCAGGGCACACAGCAGGCTCAGGGAGCAAAAAGAGTCCGGGGAACTCGGGGAGCTCGGGGAGCATATAGAGTCCGGAGAAACTAGGGAGTTCGGGGAGCACAGAGAGTCCAGGGAAACTAGGGAGCTTGGGGAGCTTGGGGGGCACAGAGAGTCCAGGGAAACTGGGGGGCTCTGGGGGCACAGAGACACTGGGGGACTGTTGCTGCACTGAGTCTATAGCTAACTCCTCCTGAGGCTGAGGCTGCTGATTGAGCCCCAACTTCCTAGCCCTGGGGACTGGGATGGGCGCAGGAGCTGACCGGACTCCTGCCGACCCCACCCGAGGGAGTGGTACGGGTGCAGAGGTCGGCAGGGTCGCGGCTGCACTCACTCTGGGAACCGGGATAGGTGCAGGGACAGACCGGACACCTGCCGCCCCCACCCAAGGAACAGATACGGGTGGAGGAGAAGGCTTAGGGGTGGCAACAGCAGAAAGAGTCTCTGAGGATGTGGGTTGAGGTGAATATTGAGCAAGGTTGGCTGGCAAGGGAGCTAATCTAGAAAACTGAACTAAACCAATGTCTGCTAACTGAGAAATAAAATGAGTAATTTCAGATTTTGACATGTAAGGTGATTTAGAGGAGTGAATGTGGTTGTCTGATGCAGGCTGAGGCAGACAGTGAACACAGTTAATAAGACTGACCGGCTGAGGCAAACACTGAATATTGTTATTGTTCTATTCACACCTACAGGCCAGTGGCCACTCTTTCAGTGATGAGGATGTACACATCCTGGACAGGGAGGAACGCTGGTTTGAACGGGGAGTCAAGGAGGCCATTTACGTGAAAAGGGAAAGACCATCTCTGAACCGAGGAGGGGGCCTAAGGGTACATCTGTCACCATCTTACAATGCTGTGATTGCAGCCATTCCCCAATCTCTGTGAATGGTACTCATGGCCATTGATCAATGGTCATGACAATTTGCATACTAATGATCATGAAACTGACCTCATGGCCCATTGTTAGTCAGTGGTGCTGGTTTCGGTCATTATGCAAATGTACTGTTTATAAGGTTGGGGAAGCCTGCAGTCAGCTGAGACTGAAGAAGTTACCAGGAGGTGACGAAACGTTTCTCCCACTAAAAACGGTACGTCCAGATGAACAGATTC